>JAQGAT010000311.1:0-38526 GCA_034687845.1 Pantelozetes paolii
TATGGGAGGATCGGCTCCGGCTTTGGTGTATAGACATCAGGTTTGTATGGGAGGATCGGCTCCGGCTTTGGTGTATAGACATCAGGTTTGTATGGGAGGATCGGCTCCGGCTTTGGTGTATAAACAACAGGTTTGTATGGGACTGTCCGCACGGGCTCAGGTGTATAAACAACAGGCTTGTATGGGACAATCGGCACCGGTTTAGGTGCATAGACATCAGGTTTGTAAGGGGCGATCGGCACCGGCTTAGGTGCATAGACATCAGGTTTGTAAGGGGCGATCGGCACCGGCTTAGGTGTATAGACATCAGGTTTGTAAGGGGCGATCGGCTCCGGCTTTGGTGTATAGACATCAGGTCTGTATGGGACGACAGGCACCGGCTTTGGTGTATAAACAACAGGTTTGTATGGGGTGATCGGCACCGGCGCATAGACATTAGGTTTGTATGGGACGACAGGCACCGGCGCATAGACATTAGGTTTGTATGGGACGACAGGCACCGGCTCAGGTGCATAGACATTAGGTTTGTATGGGGTGATCGGCACCGGCTCAGGTGCATAGGCATCAGGTTTGTATGGGACGACAGGCACCGGCTTTGGTGGATAACCATCAGGTTTGTATGGGGTGATCGGCACCGGCGCATAGACATTAGGTTTGTATGGGGCGATGGGCATAGGTTCAGGTGCATATACATCAGGTTTGATATTTTTGTAATTGTTTGGATAGGACCCAGTCGTCAGATATGTGGGGTTATAAACATCATCGTTGTAGGCAGGGGTTGGTTTGGGATATGTTGGCGGAGGTGGTGGCGGCGGAATGGGTGTATGGCTGTGAAATTTAATCAAGGAGTGTCGTAGGACAGGGAAGACAAGGGGTAAGGGTTGGTGTTTAAAGCGCCAGTGGTTCCAAATAATCGTTCGTTTGTTTCTGAAGTGAAATAAAATTGAATTCAATTGTTATATAAAATAAGATTTTCGTTGAGTTGAGAACTACTGACCGCTTGAGCTCATTGGAGTCGTTGTGGTCAACACCTAAGCAGTGATTGAATTAATGATAAATTAGTTATGAATTGCTTTAAACTATTGAACAATCAGTGCTTACAAACGGAAAGTGAGACCAAAACCGCAATAATTATCAATTGGTTTACGAAAGACATAATCAAAAGGTTTTGCAAAACTTTTTCGACAATTAATTCAAAGTTTAGTTTTAATTAACAAAAACTTTATTAATGTTTGAAGTCTTTAAACAATTTGATAAGAATTTGTCACAAAAATGATTTTGAAAACAATTTTCATACTCTTTATATACACAACAGAATATCGTTTCAATTTAGTGGTAATTCTTTGCACACCACTGACTGTTCAGTGCTTGAGATTAAGGGAAAATTTTGATGATAGAGATTAGCGATAAAGAAAACTTCAATCCAATGCTAGGATTTACAGACATTGAACTCAGGCATGAGATCACACCTGCATCTCATTTCTCTCTTCTTATCTGATACTGGGATTAATTTTTTCACAAAATAAACATAAAATTGATTTTCATTTCATGTGATAAAAGAAGTTTTATTTTACATTCAATGTACAGATAATGCGATAAATATTTGGTTAAATAAATGACAATTTTGTTTCAATTTTAAATACCTTTTGAAATGAAAATAAAATCTTAATTTAATTTAAGTTAAACTTAAAATCAAATAAATATAATAAAAACAAAGTCTAAATAATTTAATTACAGAACTATGTATTGTAAACTGAAATCCAATTGCCAACCCATTTGGGCACTGGATGTTAGAGCTGTACATCAAGTGTTCAGTTAATTTTGGTAAAGTTGTAAAACATTCAGGAGTTTTCTTAGATTTGGTTTTAGAAGTGATAATAATTTCATCACTAAATTGATTAATTGGTTTTTGTTTGACAATACCACTGCTCTCCCTATCAATACCGTTCCCAACCTCCTCCACAACCATACCTTCGTCATCCTCTTTAGGCTTAACTTTCTTTTTTGTGCTTTCTTTCGGCTTTTTATTCAAATATTTATCTAATTTTTGTTTCTCTTCTTCAGTCAATTGATTTGGGTTTTCAGCGCTGATCGGCGAGTGCTTAATATCTAGATATATGGCCAGACATTCGGGAACGTTATGCAAATCATCGCACCGTTTGATGTCGTGATTCCAGACCTTCTCAGGCGGACAGAAGTTTCTCCTCCAGTATCCTTTATGGCAGTCTATATAGAATTTACAGTCGCGTCGTATGAACTGTCCTGTCCTACAGTTCACAAGCAATGGCATTGGAGTACTACCAGTGCTGGTGAGGCTTTTCGTGCGGATTATTATGGGTTTGGGAGAAACCAATTGCACAACAGTTGCTATAATTATAGTAATTAAAACCACAATAACTTTGAATTCAAACATTGTTTTAATTAACGATTTATTCAAACACTTATTGAAAGCACAAAAGTTTTAATGAATTTATTTGAGCGTCAATTGAGTTATAAAAACAATTGTAATAAATGTCAAATAAGTTTGTAATAAAATATCAATATTTGAATAACTGGTCATTGAATTGATGTGTCGACTGATCACTAACTTTAGGACTTCTCTAGTGTTGAAAATGGTTTGAAGTTTTAATGAATCTCTTAATGTGTGGACTATTTTCTTCAAAGAGACGGCAATTCAATACAAATGTATGTTTGGCTTAGATTTCATGCATTTCTATTCATAGGAATTAAAATAAAGCGATGAATGAATTATTATTCACTCTTAAAGTGGTGCCAAACTGTATGTCTATCCAGTCTATAGACAAATCCCAACTGACAACTGACCGCCACTGGCGTAGAGTACAGGTATTACTTTTAACTATCTTATCGCAAATGAGTGCAGAGGTATGCCTCTTCTGGGTCTTCTCCATCAAACATAGAGACCCTTCAGCCCCTTAACTATGCATTTCTTATTTGTGCAAAACTGCCGATACTTTCAATACCTTTGATATTAATTGTTTGGTATTTTACTTATTCTTCTGAATAAATGATCCGCTTTTTGGATAAGTCTGTCGTCCGGCGCCTGTAGTTCATTGAATTGCTTTAATACCTATAATAAGCTATAAATAATATAAAATATGACTTCAAGTCAGTCAAAAGTATTTGATCTCAATATTGGACAAAGAGTTCAGTTGTGGTGAGAGTTGAGATCAAATGATTTGAAGAATTACTAAATCTTTATTATATTCACAATTAATGTTACATAAAGTCATTTAATAACTGATTTGAACTTAAAATTAATAGTTTATACACTTAATATAATATTTCCAACATATACATGATGTAAATCATTTTATCTGGCTTAAACTCTCACCAATATGTATACTTTGAATCATTTTTAAGGTTGACTTTCTTCACAAATTGAATTTCTGTAAAATTGTGTGACAAATGTCTAATAATTTAATTGATTTCAAGACATATGAAATGAATTTAATGTAAAAGTTTCCCAAAATGTTGTCAATGAAAGATAAAAGTTGAAAGATTATTTTAAAATAATATCAATTTTTCCAGGCTTAAGATTATTCAGTTTATTAATCAGAAATAAAATAATCAGAGTAGAAATATCTATAAACTATTAATCCGTATAAAATAGTATTTGAATTAAGAGCTACTAAAACGTGGTTTCATTTAATAAAATAATTTCAATTCATTTGATATTAATATTAATTATTGTTTAAAATGTCTGATAAATCGGACACAAAGTGTAGTTCCTTTGCAGGTATTATCAAATTATATGAAAATTAATTAATCTTTTATTGAATTTAATTTTGAATTTAAGGCAAAACTATTGACAAAAGTTTTGAAATAAATGAAAATCGTTTCATAAGTGTCTCTGAATTCAAGGGTAAGAAAAGGATTGATATCAGAGAGTATTACGATTCAAATGGCGAGAGAAAGCCTTCAAAGAAAGGAATCAGTCTTTCACTCGAAGAATGGCATAAATTAATGGACTTTTTGCCACAAATCGAAGAAGAGATCAAAGCTATGAACGACTCCAATATCGGTCTACAATCTGATCCAGAAATGACTCCAGATTTGAGTCCAAAGCCACAAAAGTCACGCAAATCTAAGGTATTTTCAGATCCAGAACAGACTCCAGATGTGTCTCCAAAGCCACAAAAGTCACACAAATCTAAGGTGTATTCAGATTTAGATTCAGACTCTAATGAAGGACACAAGAAGTCAAAGAAATCCAAATCAAAAGACAATTAACTGATTTCACAGGAAATGAGAAAAACAAGAAAATCTATAAATTATTTCATTAAATGATTGAATGTTTACTTAAATTAATAATAAATTAATGAAATGTTTATTAAAATCCAAAACTAATAACAAATTTATAATTGATTTGCAAATCAGACGACAATTAAATTGTTTTCTCATTTGGTTTTGATTTTTCATTTATCGGTAAATCAATAAAAACCGGTTTTTTTCGTTTGTTGTCTATTAATTGTAATTTGATTTTAGACTCAATGAGAGGCCGATTAACACCGGAATCGGATTGGGGTTCAGACTCGTCCTCAACTGTGATGTGGACACAAACACCCGGTTTAATCAATTGGGTTTCGTGTGCGAACGCTATCTTATTGATAATACGCCGCTCGACCTCATGTTTGATACTACGGGCGCCGTAGTGTACGTTATACTCGTCGGCGATCACTGGTATAACCCGTTTATCCCACGTTAACTGCATTTGGTGTCTGAGTTGCGCTCTTTGGGCCCAATATTGCAGTTCTCTGACCACCAATTCATTTAACTCTGACCTCGAAAACGGCAAGAAATATATCATTTCATTAATTCTTCCCAAAAACTCGTCTCTCTTGAAGTGACGCTTAAGTATCGGTCGAATGACTCGCTCTTTGAATTTTTTAGACACTTGGAGTCCAGTGTCCGCCACTTCCGGGTCGTCTATTTGTCCACTATATCTCGCTTTTGCCACATCTTCAGCCTCTTTACGCAATTGAAGTCCATATTCTGCGATCTCATCGCTGGCCAGGTTTGAAGTCATTATAAAAATAGCGTTTTTGCAGTCAATTGTCTTTCCCTTGCCGTCAGTTAACCGACCCTTAAATGAATGCAAAATATATTAAAAACATAACGAAAACAATGAAAATATAATTCAATACTTCGTCGAAGACTTGTAAGAGTGCTGTCAACACATCGTTGTGTGCTTTCTCGACCTCATCGAAGAGGACAACAGCATTGGGACACTTCTTCAACGCTTTGGTCAGTTGTCCGCCGTCTTCGTGGCCGACATACCCGGGCGGAGAGCCAATAAACTTAGAGACTTCATGTTTCTCCTGATACTCACTCATATCAATGCGAATAAAACCAATTTTCTCATTGTTTTTGTGTAAATACTTTGCGATTTGTTTCGCTAACTCTGTTTTGCCGATCCCTGAAGAGCCCAGGAATAGGAAGACCACGGGATGGTCGTCGTCATACCAACCGTTCTCTTTGCGCCGAATGGCCGCCGAAACTGTAGTGATGGCCGACTGTTGGCCAACAATCACTTGTTTGATCCGTTGTTCTAACGGAAACTTAAGCCTTTCCTCCCTTTCCTTTCGTTCAGTCATTTCTGAATACTTTGACTCATATTCTCTCAACAGTTGTCTTAACTTTTGATTGTCTTCTTTGACGTAATCGATGGCTTTGTGTCCGATTTCGTTCTCAGCGTAAGGATTGGCACCTCTTTTGACCAACAGTTCAACCGTTTCTGTATTGTTGGTGAGAACGGCGTAATGAAGAGCAGTCGTACCCCTGAATATCACACGAGAGGACAGTAGGTCTGAGAACTCCGATTCCCGACTCATCGCAACTCTCAGGTAATTGAAGCCTAAAGTAAATGACATTTTCTGTGCGGACGTGAAGTCGTCGCCGATGTCTATGTCTGCGCCCGAGTCTAACAATAGTTCACAAATATCTGTCCGTCCATTGACTGCCGCCAACTGTAATGGAGTCCAACCCAAGACATGACGACAGTTGACGTCAATTGACTTCTCGTCTATGAGTTGGCGGACGGTCTGAATGTCACCGCTTTTGATGGCCTCAAACAGTTGCTCCTCTTTTAAGGTATTGATCTTCTTGTGGTCACTCTTGTCCTCCCGAAGACACATAACGGAACGAATCCATGGATTGAAGACATAATTGATTTGATTTTCATTTAAATAATAACAACAATAAAGAGACGCAAAACACGTGACTCTAATCAGAGGTCTCCGAAATGAAGACCTCTTTAATTGATGTCCACTTCGGGTGACCACTGAAGACAAGAGACGATAATTGAGTCTTAGTTTTGTTGAAATCATTTCAAACAATAAATTCAAACATTTTATCGTAATTTCAATTCAAATGCAAACAAAATGTAAACAATATTTGAATTGATTTGTAAATCAATGAAAACATTGCATCACTTAATGACAAGTCATTCATAAACAACGTAAACATAAAACGCATTTAAATTAAAGATAATTAATTCACTTAACTATGACCTCAACTCCCGTGACCTCTGACCTCATGTCAAGCAATTGATTGCAATTAATGTAAGGTTTGGTTCATTTGATTATCACTTAATCTAATCCAAAGACAAGTCGTTTGAACTTTGAATACAGTTTTGACGTAAAGTTTTTGATCAGTGCTTAAGAGTTGAGACAATTATTTGCCATTAATTTGTGTTTTAATCCAAAAAATGATTTTTAGTTTGAAATTGGATTTAAAATTAAAATTTTGTTTTCATTTTAAGGTTTAATTAGTTTTTAATTAAATTACAAATACTTTTGTGACTTATGTTTAAGAGTTTAGTTTAGTTTACGTTTGGTTTGAGTTTTGTATCAAAAGTTTTCATTAGTTTTTGTCAATTCATTGAAAATATTTTGTCTTTAATTGTAATTAATTTTTTTTAGATTATCAGTCGTTTTAATGAAATATTAAATTAATTGCAAAACAATTAAAGGCTTTACTAATGGCTGACAAAGACATGGATTACTTGTTCACAAAAATCAGTTCAAAGTCACTGCAAAAGTATAAAGAGATTAGTATTCAATCAAATGTCAGACAATTTAGTGACAGATCTGTTGAAGATATGAATCCATTTGATAGTTGTCTTAACTTTGAAACCATGAATGAAATACTTTTGAAAGACACCAAAGACTTTGATTTTATTGCGTTTGTGGACCAAAGCTGTGAAGAAATTGAAACAACTTTTAAGCGATTGATAAACAATTCAAATGACTTTCAATCCTCTAATCAATTGACAAACGATTTGTTTAATGACTTTATTATTGAAGACTATTGTCATGAGATTACAGACAATCAACACTCCATTGACTCCCAAACAATGTCCACTCCATCGACATCTTCTGCACGTGATATCAATTCAATTAATTCAAAGTTTGAAGAGTTGTTTATTACTGTCAGTGCTCTCAATGTGTTACGAAATTCAAGAAATGGTTTAATTAATGAAATTAAGTCTAAAAACAACGAAAATGTCAATACTTTCACACAATTAAAGAGGTTTAGAGCTGTGATGGAGTCGACCCCCTGTTTAAGGGTAACTAAATCAGAGTCGGACTTATATAAGCAAATGAAAGGAAAACTCTTAGAAAGTGTCAATCAATTAGTGTTTCGTAAAAGCAATCATTCGGACAGAGTTTGGATCAGTTGTTTGCAACGGACGGCACCGGGAATTAAGCCATCAGTGCTTTTGGGTGTCATTAGAATGGAAGCCTATTCTGAACGTAGGACAGGACCTAACGGTGCAAATACGCATAAATGTATTCATAAGCTGACAGTAATTTCAGGTTTAGTACAAATCACTGTTAATAGCATTGAATTTGTTTTAAGAAGCGATCATTTCATTGAAATTCCGGTGAAATCACATTATTTTGTAATCAATTCAGAGCCAAACGAAGCGTTACTTTGGTTTGAAATTAATTAATGGATTGTTATCTCAATTAATATAAAAATAATTAACAATTAATTGAAAATTTTCGGTTAATCTAGTCATAGCTTAAACGCAAATCACTTTATAATTAAATTGATATCTTGTCTTAAAAACTAGTCTTCAAATAGTGTTTTCAATTGACATTCAGTTAATCTGTTTTATAAATAAAAATCAATAAAATTGTCATTAAATTTAAGACTAATTCCTTTTGTTTGTCATTGTTTTGTTGCTTTGGATTCAAACACTAATGGATTGTTTTAGAGGTTAGTTTACTTTGCATTTGGTTTTCAATACCTGGTTTCAAATTAGACAATTAATTCTTGGAATCAAATCTAATATTGGTTTCAATTTTCATTCACTTTATTATATGACTTATGATTTCAGGTATTCTTAGAACCGATTCTTTGAATGAATATTCAATTATTTAAAGCATTTTCTCTTCAATTGAGTTGAATTTTGTTTTATTATAAGTTGTGTTATATTTTGGAAAAGTTATTGTTTGTTGTGAAATGAAAACCAATTTAATTATTTCTGAACTGAATATAAAGTTTTGATTTTATATTACATTTTCACTTCATTTCAAACATATTATGTTTAAACAAGAAAACTATAAATAAGTTTTATTTATAATTAAAAAGTTTTCATTATTTATAAATAAGTTCTCAAAATATTGTTAATTAAAACCTAAACTGAGAACTTATTCCCTGAATAGTTAGAAATAAATAATCAATTGATGTTTTAATGAATTATTTGATTGACTCAGTCTTCACATCATTTCGTTTTCCGATGCTATTAATGATTTTCTTTCAATTAATTATTTATAAAAATTTAATTAATTTGAAAATTTGATAGTTTTGAGTATTCAGAGTAAGTTTTTTACGAACTATTTTTAGGATTTTTCATATTTTATAATAAATATTAAATTTATTTAATCAAATGATTGATAAAATGTTTCTCAATTACAGGAGATGTTTGTATTATTTAAGTTTTAATCAATCAATTATTTAGAAATATTTTGCTTTCTTTATACAAAGAATGAATTTTATTGAAATAAAATTATAGGTTCAGGAGTCAATAGATCCCATGTTATTATCAACTTATATTTGAAGCAATGTCATTCAATTGAGTTTCAAATATATAGCGCAAGAATATAGTATGGATTCTGCGCTACATATAAATGCTTTTTATATTTCTCAGAGTTTGTGTTGAAAAGAATATTCTTTTGAATGTCTCTAATAGTAAACACATTCTGTTTAGTCTCATATAACGGCACTCTTATAGCGGTTTGTGTATAAAAATCTTTGAAATATTTTATGAAAACTTTTTTTTTCATTTATGAGAAAACAAATTGTTTGCGAATTTGAATAAAAAGTTAATTTTATCGACATTTAAATGAAAATATTCTTCATTTGCGTGAATAAAATGTTTCCTATTTTTAATATAAATTCTTGAATATTATTGAATTCATTGAAAAGTAAATAATTTCAATATAAACGTGACATTTGTTGAAAAATATCTATTTTTAAGTCATTTTATTTGATCCGTTATTTTCATGTCATTTAATATGTAAAATAGTTGATGATTTCAATTGAGTGCTATTTTGCACTAAACTAGTATTAAATTTTAGTAAATCGCTTATTAATAGTGAAAAATGGATAACATTTTAATTAATTTAATTGAAAACCAAACAAATCTAATATTAAACGATTCAATCACTGCTGATATGAGTTGTGAAGACAGTTATGATATAACAAACTTTGATTTCAAAGAATTCAATTTTCCAAACCCTGAACATATGAACTCAAAGCCATTCACATGGCGTGAGTACACAAAGATTGGACTCTATATTGTGGCTATCGGTGCCGTAATGGTCGGTAATGTAGCCGTCATTTTGGCCGTAGCTCTGAATAACTCATTGAGAATAACGTAAGTCTTATAATAATGTGTTTTATATTTGATATTAAATGTGATTTTTGATTGAAAATGGTTTTTAAGCTTAAAAACTGTTTTAATATCACATAAAATGTCAATTTATATAAGATTTTCGCAGTTTTTTAAACTTTTATTAATATATTATAGTTGTGTTCACAGTATTAACTACTATTTGGCGAACCTGGCTGTGGCTGATGTGCTCATCTGCCTGTTCTGTATGTGGACACACTTGGTTAACCATCTAACTGAGCCCCTGTATGTTCTGGGACCTATAATCTGTAAATTCAATGGTTTCGCACAAAGTTTGTTGATTTATTTTTATCAAATATTTTACTATTGTTTTTGAGTTTTGGTCTATTTGTGTGAAAATTCAGTTAACTTAACATTGAATCCAATAATACATTCACGGGTTATTGAATTTGCTTTTATGATCAAAGGGACAGTTATTTTGTAATTCAATTGAATTGCGTTTCTCTTAAAAATCAAATCCATTATAAACAAAGAGTTTTTAAATTTAAATTCAGTTAAGAATTGACTTTCAGTACAGAAGAAGAGATTTTATATCTATTTTAGTATAAATATTAAGTCTAAGTATTGTTTGCTTTACAGGAAATGGGAAATATTTTTTGACATTTCTTATATCCAGATATAATGAGAGTTTTGTTTTGTTTTGTTTTAGTTGTTAAGATAACTGTAACCTCAAGACACCTGAACCCTAGATAATGGACAGTAATGTATTGGGTTTTAAGGCATGTTAGCAATGATTTGCCTTAAAGTGAATTTGTATTGAAAGTGATTTTTATGACTCTTTATGACATCAATATTTGAGTTTAAAAGCCATTACTTTATGTTTTCATGTCTTCACTAATGATAACTTATGTCTCTTTATATTAATAATACAATAATTGTTTACTACTTTATGTCGTATTTAAAGTTAAAATTTTGAGTAAAAATATTCATTTAAGGCTTTAAAAGCTTTAAAGTCGTAAATAACTAAATCTCCACTTTATATCCAGGTGTTATCAGGGTCTATCAATGGCCTGAATTTCCGTTTTAGTAATGTTTTCTTTGTTTTAGTATTAAGTATTATAGTTTTTGAATAATGAGTTTTGGTTGAACTGGGTTTTATTTGTTTTACTTTTCCCTTATTTTATTTTATAAACTCATTTCAGGGGTATTTGTAAATATATGATATTTTAATTAATTATCATTATTCCAGGTCATCATTAGTTATTAATATTAGCACAAAATACTTTGCGTTTTATTGATCACTTTTTCTTCAATTTATTATATAAATTGTTTGAATATAATAAACGATTGCAAACAATAGCATTATTTTTACTAATGTTTGAATACCAGGGTTTATTTATTTGATATCTATATTCTATAAATGTTGACAAAAATTTGTCAATACTTTTGGTGTTTTAATAAGTATTTTTCAAACACACAATCAAAAGTGCAATAAAATATCATAACAGTTAATGTATTATTAGTTTAAATAAGCATTTATTTGATTCAAATCTCATGCAAACGACGACTAATAGTAATAAATGTTAATAACTTTCTATTTATACCTATTTTTAAGACTCTTTTATAAGGATTTGATTGTTAAATACGGATATATTTTGTCTGAATAAACGATATTAAAATTGAAAAGTAATTTAATATTAATATAAAAATTGTTTTTATTTGATATTTTTAGAATTTTTCAGAGGATATACAGTATATTCACTTTTCCTGTGATTCCCTGGTTATTAAACTTATTTTTCCTCATATATTCATGAATTATTGATATATCCATCGCTTATGTAGTGTTTTATAGGTGTACTGACTGTGAGATAAAAACGCATTTTGTTTATTAGATCTATATTTTTGGTATAAATTATTATTATTAATGATTTATTAAATGAATATTTATTAGAAGTTTTCAATTTATACGTTATGTAAATGTTGAATATTGTTATTATATAAGAAATATGAATGAATTTGTGAAACATATCTGACATTGGATATGAAAACCTTTAGTTCATTTTGATTTCAATACTTTTATTATAAACAAATGTTCAATATTTAAATGCTTTGAATGCATTGTATTGAAAATATTTATACAATAGTTATACAACTGATAACACTTTGCAAACGCTTTTTAAAACATATGATTTGATTTTTGAATGATTTAACAATAATACATAGTTTTATGCAATAATTTTGTCAAAATATGTTTATTTTATCTCAAATACCATAAACATTGCAAAAACAATCACATTATTTGAAACAACCATTGAATTGATGTCAAAATGAAATTAATTTGAAATTAATTTATGAAATGCAGAAATTTTTTGATTAAAACCCAAACCAAATGTTGAATTAGATTTGAAGCTTCAATTCATGTGTCTATCGATCAATGGTTTCATTCAAATTATTTTGAAACAATTATTTTAGTATTCAATACATAAAATAGACATAAACTGTGCATATGTTTCAAATATTCACTTAAATTATTACATGATTTAAGGGGTATTATAAATGTAATTATAAACACTAAGAAATAATAGTTTTTCTTATTTATATATTCGTGAATTAGTCTCCTTATACTGTAGAAGAACATCCAAAAGTATCAATAAAAACCTCCCTAGATAAGTTTTTAATTTATTATACATTGGAGCGATTACTTTCCCCCTGACAGGTGGATTTTATTATTGAGTGGTGGCTAAAACTATTCAATCAAATAGATTTGAAAACAAATATTTATACGGAATTGTAAGCCAAAGGGGTTTCAAAACAACTGAATTGATTCTTTTTGGCAAACATATGTAGGTATACCCCTTCAGGGGATAATATTTCCCTTTTATGTATAAATTCTTAATACCTTTTAATAATATTTTTATAATCAATAAGTAATTAACCATGCTTATATATTACTCTAAAAATTGGTATAACTTATTTCAATTAAACCCATATTTTTGAAGATTATCTGAAAATTCTTAATAAAACTTTTGAAATGTTTACTGAATTTAAAGCAATTGTCTTACAATACACACAAAATTGATATGAATTTAAGCTTTGGATAGAAATTGAGAATATTTTGCAAAATTCTTTAAATATCTGATAAAATATAGGAAATGTATTATATATTTGCCTTCAGTTACGGAAATATTTATTTATAATAAAGTCAGTGTTGAGTATTATATTGGATTGAAATCGGTTTTGAAATACTTATATTCAATATAAACGTCAGATTAAGTGAATTCAAAATCTTTAATAATATTAAAATTGAATTTAGATTTTGTGAAAACAAAAAACAATTCTTCCTTTCATTCAAAATATAAGTTTAAATTTTTGTCAAGTTTTTATGCGAAAACCATTTATACAATGAATAAATATATATAAATATTTAGATCAGAGGCCAAAGCAATGCTTAATATTCTTCATATCATCGTTATTATTAACTTATTGTCAACTCAGTAGTGGCCAGATGTTAGGGTTTAGGATATTCTCACTTTGGATATGAAAATCAATTTCATTCTAAGGCTTTGCTTTGAATTAAATTATATTCACATTAATATTTATATGTTGAAGACATTTGATATCAAATTATCTATCATTACTAGAAATAACTTCAATTTATACCCTGTTTACTACCCATATCTGTTGAAGTGTGAGTGAAAGACAGGATTTATTTAATCAAACATTGAGTCAAATGAAGGTTTTTGGGATGAAAGCCATATATCATAGCAATAGTGCATAAAAATCTATTAACTTAGACAACAGACAAACAGTTTTGCAAATAATGTAAAGCTATTCCTAGTATTATATCTAATAATAGTGGCAGACATTCATAGTCTTTAAAATATATCAATTTGTGAACACATTTGTGATGACATTAAAAACATTTAATAACAATATTGTAATAGATTTGTAAGAATAAAACAATTTTGTCATTCAGTCATTGAAAGCATTATTTCTGTTCCCAAAAGTAATTCATTTTATTTTTACTCTTCAAAGAATTTTCAGACAATTAGATGACAATGGCTTTCAAACCAATGATTGCCAAACTATTATCGTTTTGTAGTCTTAGTGTAGATATTATTGATTTCACTGAATATTTTGTAATATTTTGTAATTAATGTCAGATTAGAGGAGACATGTGCTCAAGATTTGAGGCGTTTGTCATACTTTTGGCACTTTAGACCCTCTCTGAAAGTATTTATAGATTGTTTAACAAAATGTAAAAATTATTGAAAGAAATGTTATGTTTTTAAAAATAATGTAAGAAATTATTGAACAATCAGTTTATCAGTTATACATTGTATTTCACTTTCAATGATTTCTCATCCGAAACATTCTCTTATATAAAGTTAAATCATATTTCAAAGAAAACGATTTATTTGATATCAAAATATTGAATAAACTACAAGTGCTTCACAGTTCACACAA
The DNA here is from genome assembly GCA_034687845.1 of Pantelozetes paolii. NCBI lineage: Eukaryota > Metazoa > Arthropoda > Arachnida > Sarcoptiformes > Oribellidae > Pantelozetes > Pantelozetes paolii. The sequence goes on from JAQGAT010000311.1 coordinate 14,351, forward strand.
CAGTACAAATTGTCACAACATATCAATAGAGTCTAACATTTATTCGATATTTTGATGTAAAGTCTTTGAAAATTCAGTCAAAAAGTAAATATTTTATTAGTAATGAAATAAAATTGATTTTCACTTCAATTATTTTGCAAATAATGGTTCAAAGAGTTTGATTTTATTGAAAGTGATTTAGTGTTAGAGTGAAATCAAAAATTATTTCAATCTATTACTTATTTTAATACAAATGTTAGGGTTGGGTTGGGTTAGGATTGTCATTGATTTTTGCATATTATTTTTTTATTTTCAAAGTAAATGCTATTCAAAGACATTCTGTAATTAAAATATACATTTAGTTCGTCTTTATTATTATTATTTGTGTGAAAATGAACACAACTTTTCATTAAATCCATATTTTTATTATTATTGAAGACTTTTAAATGGATATAATGTGTAAAACTTTCAACAATTACTGTATATTCAATGTAATTATGTTTTCAGTTACGAAAAAGTGACTCATTTTATAATTTTTTTTTTCTCTTCAAATGAGATTCAATTGTATTATAAGTTAATACTAATGATTGAAATGATTTGCATTTTATGTTTAATTAAAATATTAAATTCATTTTGAAAATGATTAGTAAAAACCCTATTTTTGAGATAATTTTAATAATCTATAAATAATTTCAATTTTGTTAATGTTTTTCTTAAAAGTCGTTCAAATTTTCATTTATTTGTTAATGTTTTAGTGTTTTGTAGGAAAGTATGCTTTAAGTAATGTTTAAATGTTTTAATTGATTTCAAACTATCAATACAATTATGTAAATACAGATTCAATGATAAATATTATACCGTATATTGAATATTCTATATTTTTCCTAAAATATACTGGTCTATTTAAGTTATTACGTGTAAAGTAAAATTTAATACATCAAGGGTTATAGATGAGGAATGATTCAAGGTTATATTGCAAAACCTTAATACAGTATTGATAATTGATATCACTTTTATCAGTGTTTTAAATGACAAACAAATTGAATTTTATTTGTATTTATTGTTTTTATTCAATACTATTTCGTGAAAATAGTTTATTATTGGTTCCGTGTTTTTATTACTCAATTAAACTGCCGGTGCACTCAGTGCTCAATTTATTTGTCCATTAAAATTGACAAATGTTTAGAAATGAATCCAATTTGACGTTTAAAAAGTTGTTCAATGAATCAGTGATTTATGTTTTGTTTAAAAAAAATAAAAATTTTGACATCAATTCAGTTGTCATTGTTTGCAATTGTCATACAAATAAAGCACTCATTCAAAGAATGCTATAAAATAAATGACAAATAATTGTCACAATCATTGAATTACTTAAATTTAAAGACCATTTATTGAATGGTTTTTATGTTTTAAGACTTTTGTTTAATTGAATACTTTATTCAATATTTGACTTACAATTGAAACTCAATTTAGGTTTTATTTTCACTTTCTTTTAATTCAATGGCAAATAATTATCAAAAATGTAATTCAATTGAATTGTAAATTAAATATAATTTTCAAATGCAATGATATCTAAATATTATAACTATTTTTACACTACTATTGATATTTTGTTTTATAAAAAGATATTTATATCCCTTTTGAGTGGAAATAAAAATCAAGAGATTTGACGCACATTAGACACCAATTCGTGTTTCAATGCAATAATAATATTGTTTTAGGGTTTCTCTTAATGTCAGTCCAACTGTTAATATGTGACAAATGTAATGAAAAATGTATTGATATTTCAATATTTACTTATAAATTGTTTTTTCTGATAAATAATTCAAAAACACATTTTCAATAAATTTGTTTAACGACTGAAACATATATTTGAATATTAAATGAAATGATCATTATTTCTAAGAATTATATTCTTGGTCTCGCAATTATTAAATTGATTTTCAGATATTTGAGAAATAATAAATTTATTGCATCTTGATAATGATTCTTCGGTATTTATTAATTTGATTGGAATTTATTGAAATAATTATTTTTTATTTATTCAGACACATTTTCAATATTTATTATTGAAGTTATTTATTTTAACTGACGAATGAATCAAGCTAGATAACTATATTTAATAAAATACTGTACATACTTTCTTAATATATGATATAAGCAAATGTAACTTAATTAAATATTCAAGTACAGTATACTCTGTATATTATTAAATGAATTAATGACTAAACTATGAATAAATGTTGTTGAGTTGAAATTTATCCAAGTTTAAGACTAGTAATGTGAGTAGGGCGATTCAAATTACTGTTAACTATGCATATTTTCTTGATAAATCTTATAAATCAAATACTTATTTTGAATTTTAAATTTAAATTTAAATGACTTTTTAGTGAATAAGTTATTATCTAAAAGCAAATAACAAATAGGTTTTAATCAATATATGGTTTTTATTGACAAATGATATGAAATGATAATAACTTTTATTTATTTTGATTGATTTGAAAATTTTGAAAATTTATTTATTTACTGTATTTTTATTTTTATTTCAAAGCAATTTAATTTAATTTTTTTGATTTAATTTTGTTTATTATTTGTGTTTATCAGAGAAAAAATGATTGAAATATCTCTTAATAGAAATAAATTAATTGAAAAATCAATACAACGTTTGAATTATTCATTAAAATAGTCTTAAAATTCATTGAATTTTACACAATATTTGTATAGAAATTGTGTTTTACTAATCAATTATAATCTTATATCAAGTGTGACACCACCTTGAGTAATTTCCATGATTCTCACATCCAGTGAGTTTCTAAACTTAATTTCGTAATTGAGTGCTCACTGGTATTGGATATCTCAAAGTGCGTCCAAAGTGTTAAACAGAGATAAAACACAAGTCCATAGAAAGTGATTAGAAAAGCGTGAAAACTAATGCTTTGTATTTGCATTTGATTTAATGATAAAAATAAGTTTAAGCACTTCAAGAGATTTGTCGATTAGATATACAGGGATATTAGAAAACGATTTTATGTCTCAAATTCATTTAATTTAATAAAATACCCCTTCATTGCTGACAATACTGTTTAATACATGTTATAATATTTGCAAATACAGTATTTGAAAGTTTTTATTAAATTAATTATTTTTCCTTACTTTTTGTCATTTATGTCATTTGATTTATTTTAATATTTTATCATTCCTATTAAATATTTTATCCCAATCCACCCTTCCCATTTCTCATTGACGTAATCATCACATTTAGATATTCAATAGCTTAAAATACATTAAATATTTTCTTTTAAATACACTAAAAGTAAATATATTTTATACAAACTTTTACTTTAACTCAAGTCTTGTGTTTAAATATACAGTATAATACTTTTTCATCTAAAGTGGAGGGAATGACACGAGTTTTAGTTTATGATAACTTTCAACCAATGCTACTCTAAGAGTACTTCGGGTCTTAAGATCTAACTCAAGAACTAAACCTATGGTTACATAAAAATAGTCTTCAGTTTATTATAAAATGATTGAAAATGAAGCACAAAAACAAAATAAAATATTAAATCAATTTTTATCTATATTTTTAAGGTTTTGACGATAAAATGCTTAAATTCTTTAAAAACATTTTATTTGAAAAATAATGTAATCCTATTATAATAGTGTGTAATAGATTGTGACAGACACTTTTAGAAAAAACAGTATCATAAAATCAAGATGTAATTACCTTATTTGGAAAGAGATCTCAAATGTATAATAAAATGTCTAATATCTAGAAAATGCGCTAAAATTTTATTATTTAAACTAAAATATTAGTAAACATCTAAACTGTGATCACATCCTGCAGTGCAATACTACTAATAATAAAAATGATAGCAATTATTGTAAAAGTTTTGCATTAAATATGAATATTATTTTGAGTATTAAGTTATTTTTGAAAATATAGTTATAAATAATTAATTCATTTGTTTAAAAATGATATTTTCTTTTCAGTGCTATTGTTGTTATTCATTGTATTTTCAGTGAATATTCTTTACAAATGAATATAAATTTAAAAACTATTTTTGAAGTTATTGTTTATACAAATTGAAATGACTTAAAGGAAATGTTAATCTGGATCACTGACCTAACTCATATTGTTGAGAATTTATCTAATATTTGACAAATACATAGCAATATAATATTTTATCCGCCAGTGACATGCCTAACCTCATCGGTGTTGACATTATCTGCAATATCTTGCGATCGATTTATAGCCATATTCTTCCCATTGCGAGCCAGAGTTACCAAACAAAGGACCGGTTTAGTTATTGCAATCATTTGGAGTATTTCACTATTGGTGTCCATACCGTTCCTCTTATACAGAAAGCTCTACACTTTTGAGGTAAAACTAATATACTCTGTAATTGAACATAAGTTATCCTTTAGTTAGTAATCAATCAAACAATGGTTTTATTTGAAATCAAAACCCATTTAAGCGACAAAAGTGTCTTAAGTTTTATATGATTTTTGGTTGAATCGGATTTCAATCTCTCTTTTGTGATAAAATGTGATTAACTTTAAATAACTTGATATCACATTTCAGATGTCATTTGTGTTTATCACAAGACATTCAAAATTATAAGAGATTGAATGCAAGGAATACTGTAAACATTTGAACTAAACTTTTGCATTAATTTGAGTGATTTTTTTTCATTTTTGTTATTTAATCCAAAAATGAATTCAATCATTGAATCATAAAATTGTATTTAGATTTTGATTTTCTATTATTTTTTATCAAATATTTATTCAATTAATGATTTTTTGTTCAATTGTTGGCTCAGAGCTATAAAATCAATATCATGAGAGCTTTGATTATTTGATAGAAATCTCTAGTATTTCATTCTAGGAAATTTTAATAAAAGTTTAACAAGGTAAATAAAGTTATGTAGTTAATTTTATTATCTTAATTATTTAGTAATTTAACAACATTAATTAAATACACTTATAGATTGTTGTCTATTATAAAAATATACACAATTTCATAGTATCTATCCCTCAGTGACATCAAAAATAAAATGAAAAATAAGAAAATATGATGTTTTTGGGAAAGAGATAAAAAATGATCTCATTTGTCAGAGAGATATAAATCAGTGGTATTTTGTAATCTTTATAAAGGATTTGATAACAAAAAGATACTTTTAACGATCAAAGTATATGAAACACAAAACAATTGTTTGACTTATTGTTTGATTTAATAATATATTTCTATTATTATTATTAATCCATTTATTGTTGATGTGATTGAAACACAATCTCTTGATTACATCTAAAAATAGTAGAATATCTTAGAATTAAGACTAAATTTGTTTTATTTATAACTGATTGTAAGAAATGCTGATTTATTTCTCTATTTGTTATATCGACACAAAATGATTGTCCAAAAAAGTGGAGAGATTTTGTCGAAACTAATTGCGTTGAGAGTTGGCCTTCAATTAGTGAATACTCTGAAGAGAAGGGAATTTGTATTAAGAGTTATATATCAAAGAAGATTTACTACACGTTTGTGACGACAACTTTGTTTTTTATTCCGGTTATTGTTATGATAACTGCATATTCACTAATCGTTTGGCGACTTTGGGTCAATCAGATGCCTGGAGAGCACAGTCAGACAAATGTTAGCGCACACAAGAAGGCCAAGAAGAAGGTCTGTCAACAAATCATTTACTTTTGTTTTATATAATTAATGTTTGTTTTATATGAATACACGAATTGAGAGATTATTTTAATTGTGTTTTGGATTAGACTTTATGTTAAATATATTTTTGCGAAAATATTTGTATTTATGATTTTCCTTGAATAAATTAATTACACGACTTATGTATTCAAGGTTTAAATCATATTTATGTTGAATAACATGTTTTTTCGATTAGTGTTCACCGAATGTATGTTTAATACCAATGTTTTCGCAAAGTGTTTGAGTTAGACATTAATCTTACGTCAAAAGGATATCAATTGATATTTCCTTCGCTTAATTCTGGCACCAATTGGTGGGCGTATATCCCTCTCAGGAATAGTTAGGCAATGATGTCATACAAGTGCTCAGTAGTGAAAAACTAAAGAATATTCTTCTGTGAAAAAAATGTAATATATTTTTAAACATTAATCCCTGACATAGAGTACACGCTATTGTGTAAGCTTTGTTACAATTTAATCCTGCTTCTTTTTTAATGGTATAAAAAGTAGATTTACTTTATATTCTGTAAAAGCTTTTATGAATATTTAGTTTATTATTATAGCAGTAGTGTTGAACAAAAATGCCTAACCTTTTGGACAAATCCATTAGTTTTGAACACAAATTGAAACAGATTTTTGTGTCGTTTATTGAAAAAAAACTAAAATTTATATCAAATATTGAGAAAAAGTAAAACTAATTATATATTGAATTAACGCTTAAAAGAATTTTGTCTCAAATATTAGTTTATTTTTTTGTCATTTTATACTAAACTTTAGTCAAATGTTTGCTTAAATATAACTCTTTTTGAATAAACAGGTGATAAAAATGGTTTGCATTGTTTTGATAGCGTTTGTTATATCATGGATGCCGTTACAGATAATAGTCCTGTACTCACTATTTGGGCACTCGGCTAATGCTTCCGGTGAAGTAAGTATACATTTATATGCAATGTTGTTTTTGTTTTGCAAAGCATTTTATAATTCAATCGATTCTTCAAATTACTCTCTGAAATATCTCTTAAACTAAACCTATCTGTCCATTGAATACATGTTATACAGTATTTATTATAATATCATTGAAATTTCAATTATTTAATTAAAAGTTTAACACTTTTAGCAAAGGATTTCCCTTAAGATAGCGACAAACCTGTTGTGAGATTTGGCTATAATTCTCAGTGCATTAGATTGAGTCACAAATCCTAATGCTTTCAAAATAACAGGCATTCAGTTTAAGATGTGATTATAATTAGAGCTAATCGTTAAGTCATTGCGGAATCGATACCTAAAAATAATTTTACAAACTTTGAAAACTAAAACTACTTTTTTGAACATTTCTTTCAATTTAATAGACAATTATTTTTTGGGTTTGATATCAAGTATTAGAAAATATTTTTCCCATTTCTCTCGCAATATATTGTGAACAAAGTGTTCAAATATTTTGTTTATTTATTACATATATATTGTTATTCAATGACAGCTTCCGAAGTGGTTCTCAAGTGTTTCATATTTTTCAACATTCATCGCGTATTCAAACAGTGTATTCAACCCAATAATCTATGGGGGCTTTAATAAAAACTTTCGTCAGGCCCTGTGCTCTATATTCGGGTGTCAGCATAAACTCATCAAAATTAATCGCAAGCGTAAGTGAATTATCACTTATTTTTTAGATAATAATCCTCTTATAATGTATTTGAAGTACACTTTAGTTATTAATTGTTTTCAAACACTTATTCCTTGTTTGAAATTATATTACTTTCTCTTTATGATTGAATTCCTCATCAAAATTGTTACTAATTTTTTTAAACCTTCCCTTTAGTTAAGGCTTACATAAGACTTAGATATTGTTTTATAGTTTTTATTTGATTTTCATATTTTTTGTTTTTAAAATACTGTGTTTTCTTGTATTTAGTATTCAATAGTAAATTTCCTTAAATAAAAAGTTTTGTTTTATATTAATCTAAAAAAATAAATATTTATTTCAAACAAATACTCAATAATGAAATAATATGATGCTGGTTATTTGGGTAGACTTACGGTTACAAATATTTCTCTATTGAATTAATTTTCCTGGTAGACAGGTGTACAGTGCGGTATCATAGATGAGTTTAATTTAAAGTTTTTAAGAATTTTTGATTGCATTTTTCATTTTCTTGAGTTTGTGTTGAAAATGCATTTATTTGATACTATTTTTAATCTCATACACTGTACTCAACTAAATTAACTTCAATATAACCCTTATTGAACCTTTTAATAATGTAAGAACTTCCCACCTGATTGAAACCCCGATGAGATTTCCTAAATTCTAAGGTTTCTAACAATTCTTCGTTGGTTTTCTGTTATTAACTATAAATTACTTTTGTTTTTATTTTTTTAATTATTTATTTTATTTATTGTTAGAATTGTGTAACATATGAATGAATTCTTAACAAACATTAAGACGTTTTGTTAATTTATGAAAAAAAACACATTCAAAACAATTTGTCTTTATTTTAGACACATATCCTATACTTTGTAATTATTGTGAAATAAAGGTAATTATCAGAAACAGTGGTTAAGAAACAAAACATTCATTAATCAAATTGTAATTAAAATCAGTTTTTAAACTTTTAGTTCAAATATCAGTCAAATAATAAGTAAACATAACTTGTTGTCCAAAAGAGACTATTATTTAAATGTAATTTAAATTGAATTTAAAAGTTATTTCTTTTCTTTATTTTCACTTTAAGACAAGTCAACCAAAAAGTCTTCTGTGTTTACGGCCACCACTTGGTCTCCAAACGCCGGCCGACGGAAACACGCGCTGAACAGTCCATATAAGACGGATGTGATTGAACTCAATAATATGGATAGTGTTATGAATTGCTAACTCTTTGCCATTGATTTACACAACTCTTCCTAACATTACTAAAACATTACTAAAATTTTATTAAATATTCATTCAAAGCATAAGATCTCAAACTAAATGACAGAACTTTCGCTGAAAACCATTTTTTTGTGAATATTTTTAGTGATGAAAATTTAATTATATATTGAAACACAAAATCAGAGATTTTATGAATAATTTGTTGAATATTTAACATTTAATTTCAAATAAAATCTTAAAATACACTGATTATTCACTTCTGACAAATGTTATGGAAAAGTGTTTTGTATTTGAAGTGAAATAATCAACATTTGTGTTCAAAATATTATAAATTATAAATGATTTTGAAATTTTGTGATCAATTTGTAAATCATTTTTATGTTATCTTATTCTGTGTTAACTTTTCTTGTTATCAATTTTGTTGTCACTATTTTTGACACAATATTGAAGTTTATCATCAAAACTGATAAATTGTTTTTTTCTTTCATTATGTTATTGAAGTATGAAATTAATATGAATTGATATTTATTTAAGCTTTGATTTAAGTAATAATGAAATTGTTATTAAAACATATATTTAAATATTTTTGTGAATAAATTCAAATTAAAAATATTTTTACTAATTTTTATTTTAATTATATTTTTAAATCACTTTTTCTGATATTTCTATTCAATACAGCATTAAATCTGAAAATGCTTTACAATTTGATGACAACTTTTATTTTATATTACATTAACTGAAAAAATATCCTGAATTTGATTCAAAGTCTATTTTATCTGAATTTCGTATTACAATAGTTTTTATATCTATTTGTGATAAACCTCTTGAGAGATGAAAAGTGTTTTGCTTTTGAATATTTCAGATAACTTTTAATGAGATTTGTTTTTATTGTTTAATAAAGTTTTAATTAATTTCTGTAAAAAATATTAATTTATTTTTTCATTTGATTCATATTTTTGTTGAAAATCACAGCATTTTATACATTAATATAAAAATTATTAGTTTTTATCAGCATTTGTCAAAATATTTATCACATATTATGCTAAAAGCGATGAATAAATAATTTTCAGAAAATTATTCAATAGATCTGAAAAAATCATTGCAAAAGATATACTGTAATAACTTTTGTATAAAATTTCTGCACTTTTTTAATATTTTAAATATCAATACTTAAATGCTATAATTGAACAAGCACAGTTCAGTATTATTTTAGATCAAACCGTAAATGTTTTTCATATATTTTGTCTCAAACAGTGATTTATAATAAAACTAAAGCAAAATATATAAAATGATTATAAAATCAATTTTAATCATCAAAACGACAACAATTTGATTGAACTGTTGATCAATACATAGATTTGCATGAATTGATTGATTGCACGAGACTTACAGTGACTTACAGTGAATGACAATAATTGAAATAATATTCAAATACATTAGACATTCATTGAAACCATTCGTTGAATTCATTTTTCCATTGAATCTCAAAAATATATCCAATTTTGAAGAGATCTTAAGAAATGATAAGATTTTTGGTTTGTCTTAGTTTTGCACTGATTTTCAATCCAGTGTTTTGTGGAAACGATTTGTGCGAAAACGGCTTAAAAATCGATTCAATCGCTTATATCTCCGACAGAAAGGAATGGTTCATCACTTCTGGAGGCCATTACTGGCACATCAAAGATATAGATTTGCCACCAAAGGTGAAAGGTTTACCACTTCCGGGAGGTTTCATAACTGGAAATGCATCGGTGTATAGGAATTCAAAGACGGAGTGCAACGGCAAGACATCACTGGAGGTCTATGTGTATGAAAAGTTTGATACTCTCTATTATCAGGTCTATGACATCCTAACGCGTGAGTGGACCTCAAATGCCACCAAATACGACAGCGACCCGATTATCAGTAAGTATACTACCAGTGCTATTGAGTTCACTTCACTGAACAGTAATTCTCTCCCACAGAGAGAACACGTGCCGATCCCTACAAACCATTGAGTGCTGTCTTTGTCTTCGATAAGACTAACATTATCTTCGTTCAGATGCTGGTAAACAACAAAACAGGCAATCAAACCACGTATAGTGCCATTGACTTCGCCAAGACGTGTAAAGATCCCGAGGTTGATGGCGACGCTAAGTCTCCGCAACCTATAACAGATCTGGACATCTCAGGGGACATCGACGCCGCCACTAATCTCAATAACAATACTCTTCTTGTGATCCAGGGTAAGGAATTCTTCCGAATTACAGTTCGCGGGAATGCTTTCAATAAGGGCACTGGTAAGTTTGATGTACAAAAAATCGACAAACACTCGCAACAATCGGTTGCCACCGATCTCTTCCGCTACGAAAAGCAGTGTACACGGGTAGCTGAGGGACAGACAGAAAGTAGTAAGGAAACGCCTGAAGCCCCAAGCGATGAAACGCCGGCACAGACTTCAGAATCAGATGAACCTGAACCTGAACCTCAGACCGAAGAGGCGGCAGAGTCTCAACCTGAGACCACCGAAGAGTCAAAGAAGAGGAGTTGGCTTTGGATTATAATAGCAGTGATTGTTATTATTCTCATTATTATTGCCATCCTTTTCATCATTTGTCTCGTAATGCGTGGAAAGAGTTCAGAGGACAACCCCGAGGACTCAAAGGTTGACTCTACACCGGGATCTAAAATGAATTCTATGAGTAGTATGGGTTCCAGTCCTTCAAAGATGTCCGTCCGATCCCAAACCGATTTGAAGCCTAAGTCTTCAGTGGCCCCGAAGGCTTCAGCGGCCGCTAAGTCAACCACTCCTAAGTCAACCACTCCTAAGTCAACCACTCCTAAGTCAATGACTCCTAAGTCAACCACTCCTAAGTCAACGACTTCTAAGTCAGTGGCCTCTAAGAAGTAATTCAGTTTTTCACTCAAGAAATTCATTCAATACTGAATTAAATGTCGTTTTTTTGCTGTTATCTCAAAATTGTTATTAATTTTCAAATACTTTTTCACACATTATATTCAAATCAGAAAATACTATTTAATCACTAAATTATTTCATCAGTTATTCAAAAGTTATGTTTTGTTTGAATAAATTGTTTATTTCTTTAAACTCTAAGTAATTCTTAATTTTGTTAACATTTTATTGAATAATATTTTTATATATTTTTAAGTAATAAAAATAACTTTGAATTTTATAAACGCATAAAAAATATTTTGAATTCAAAATCAATTTAATTTTTTTCGACTAAATTATTGATTATTTGCAACGATTTGAAGGTTTAGTTTTTATGCATCACTTGATTCAGAGTAAATCAAATATCACTGAAATTTTGGAGACATTAAGGAATTTATTATATTTTTTGAAGAGATTTTTCTCAAAAACTTTTTATTTGAAATACAATTTTCATTACATTAAGACATACAGTATATCAAAATAAAATTACATTAATTTGAGTGAAATGTCATTTATTTGGATAAACTGTTTATTATTTAGCTCTGAATCCAGAGTCTGTACAACGGATACTGTGCCTCAGTTTTGATTTATGTCTTGTTCTTCAGTGGATAACTATTCAGTGATAAATAAAGTATTGATTTTTGAAATTGATTTTTATATACATTCAGCGAATGTTGTCTTTCGTTTGTCTCTCAATTTATTTTCAATTTTAACTTATGTTTTAGTTTTTGAACAAAACCTTTGATTTCATTCAAGAATTTATAAATATTTTGAGAAATGAGTAAATTTTAGGCAAATCTGAAAGAAAGGGCAAAAAAATATTAAACCAAACACACTATGAAAGGTATTTAACACTCCATATATGCCCCTGGGCTTTAGAAACCCCTTGATTTTTCACACCGCATCTTGATTCACTGTACCTTGGCTATATTAAAACAATTTGTGAATGTATAGGGAGTTTTTTAAAATGTATTTTTAATTGAATTACTGATTGATAATTGAGTTTTCAATTAATATTAATATAAAGTTAATAAAATTTAATTCAATTTAAAATCAATTTATACTCAAACACTAAAATCAGGGGTTATTTTCAGATTTACCCCTTAATATGTTGACGTCGTTTGTGAATGACTACAAAAAATATTGTTTACATATTTTCACATGTTTTTCACTGAAAGTCATGTTTTTATTTGATTTTAGTTTTAATTCAATAATTAATTAACAATTAATTTGAAAGTTATGTCAAAATCAATGACTAATTGGAGAGAAAAACACAAATTAATAAAAGAGTGGAAAAAACAGAAGAAATTAAAAGTAAAAGAAAAAAATCAATCAAAAGATCAGTCAATAGATAATGGCTTTGAAAATGAGACCAAAGAGGAAGCGATGGACGACTCTATCGGTGAGGCCATCGATGAGACCGTTGCTAATAATGGCCGCAATTGGACGGCAAGTATTGCCGTTCCGTTCAGTATTGTAGACAACGCACAGTCACCTGAACTGAAGTCATACCTCTGCGGACAGATAGCCAGAGCTCTTGTGGTCTTCAATGTCGACGAAATTGTCGTTTTTGATGAATACTCTAAACAGACATCAAATGAGTTTAGTTTTGATTTGTTTTGTGAATTAAAACCTATTTTTATATCACTTTTTTGGTCTTTAGTGACACTTCCGATAAGAGTCTATTGTATGACAGGAGGAGTGCATCGATGGTTCAGATGATCCGAATCCTCCAGTACTTGGAATGTCCTCAATATCTTCGCAAATATCTCTTTTCCATTCAAAGAGACCTTCAGTTCGCGGGTTTGGGATCTGTTTATCAATTCAATCAACACTTGACTCAAAAACCTTTTCTTTTTGTCTTAACTTAAGGTCTTTTAAATCCTTTGGATTCAATCCATCACTTGAAGACATCAGACGTTTGTCAGTATAGGGAAGGAGTGGTTACTAATAGACCGGTGAGAGAAGGGAAGGGGTCTTATGTTTATATTGGACTTCAAAGAGACGTTCAAATTGACAAATGTCTGAAACCAAACATCAGGGTAACCGTTAAACTAGAGGAACAGTCAAAGAAAAAGTTAAGAGGTATTGCTGTCTCGCCTTCAGAGCCCCGAACAGCAGCCGGCCTTTACTGGGGATACACTATAAGGGCTGCAAAATCATTGAGCGCTGTATTTGCCGACTGTCCATACGATGGCGGCTATGATCTCACTATAGGGACGTCAGAAAATGGGGATAACATCGATAGGACTGTCCGTCAAATACCAAAACAATTCAATCATTTGTTAGTAGTTTTCGGTGGACTTAAAGGTCTGGAAGCGGCGCACGAGTCCGACGAATCCCTGTCCAGTGTTGAAGAGACTAGAGATCTATTCAACTACTATTTGAATACCTGTCCAAATCAGGGCTCAAATACAATCAGAACAGAGGTTTGAATTGAAATAATGTTTAAAAAGTGAAAATCATTTAAACATTTCTCTCAAAGGAAGCGATTTTGATAACACTTTCGGCTCTAAGGAAGCGATTATTGAAACCAAAACTAAGAGTCAATTGAAACACAAATTGAAATCATTTTTCCGTTTTTTAAGTCTTTTATTATTTTTTTAATTATTTTTTCACAAAAATATAAAAAACATTTGAATTTTGAATACAATTTGATGTAAATTATTATTCAATATTAAAATCGAGTGAATATTTGGTTGAAAAGTATTAATGAAATCATAAAATGGTTTCAAATTTATAATTCAATTAAAGTTTATATGAATTAATGTTTTGTTAAATAATTTATAGAAATATTTGTTTCAATAAAAGCATTGGTTTTGCGATTCATTTCAAACCAACTGTTTATCGCTTGTGAGGAAGGAATGGCTGTCTTCAGAGGTATTGCATTTGATTTCGTTGAGAATGAAGTCAAGCGTCGAGTCGTTGGGACTGTCGTTGATTGTTGACATCCTAGTGCTCGGCCGCCGAGCGCTCAACGCATTACCACTCTTAACACTGTTTGGCCGCGGAGTTGGGATTCTTGAAGTAAAGGATGACTTAAGAGCACTCCCTTTAGCACTCATATCACTCGGAGTCGAGGATCTGGTCTTTGAAATTGATTTTAAAACACTGGTTCTCAGGCTTAACGGCTTTGGCGTCAAAATTGTTGCCCTCGGAGTCAAACGAACGGCACTCGGGGTTGAAGACATAGGTCTGGGCGTTGAATACAAAGCACTTGGAGGTGAGTTAAGAACATTTTCCGGCAATTCGTGTGAACTCAAAGTCGAATTGAGAGCACTTGGAGTTGAGTTGAGAACACTTTCAGACGTTTCAAGTGAACTGAGAGTCGAATTGAAAGCACTTGGAGTTTGATTTGGAGACCCAGGAGTAGTGCAGTTTGCACTCGGAGTTGAACACAACGGACTCGGACTCTCAAATGAGATCAAAGGACTCGCGTTTACTAACTGTGCAGACATTATACAAGACTTGGGTTGAGGTGTTGTTCCCAATTGTATTAAGGAGTACGTGATGTCCACCCCTTCTAATCCCTGGGCTCTAAACCTATTGATTTCGTTATTGTAAGCGAAAGGAGACAACAATTCCTGTGCTTTCACTTCTAAACAGTTGTCCAACTCTTGTGTCCATTCATTCAATGATGTGTTTAATGGTCTTTCATCGGCATATCTGCGCTCAATGTGTGTCAGATCACCCCAAAAGACACCACTCTTTGGATCGCAATAATTGTCTTCAAATGAACTGATTTTGGATTAAAATGAAGTAAAAAATGATTAATTGATTCAATGCTTACATCGAGTCCTCTGATAGCCATTCAGACATTGAGTTATCGATGTCTTCGTCACTCATATTGTCTTTCAATTGAAAGCACTTTAACTGTAATTACAATCAAATGATTGAAAACACAAACACTTTTGTCAACACTTTTGAAACGTTAAGTCATTTTTGAATGCTTTTCAGCCATTGGTTCAGTCGTTCACTGGTTTCCATGGAAATAGTTTTGGCGACACATCTGTGTCGTCCATAAAGTACATAACCGATACTATGATAAATGATTTTAGTTTTAAATATAAGTAATTAAACTTTAATTTAGTAATTGGGTTTAAATTAAGATATACAAGGTTAGTGAAATTGATTGTGCAAGGTAAAATCAATGTTTTATTGTTTTAGTTAGGTCTTAAGTAAATATAATAAAGTAAAGTAATATTTAGTACTATTTATAACAACGAAATACCAAATAATGAAACGATGTTTAAATGAAATAATGTTTTGCAGTCTATGTTATAAAAAGTCCCAAAATATAAAACATTTGAATCACTTTTTGTTTACAAATAAAATATTTGAAAGTTTTTTAAACCAGAAATGTTTAAAATGGGTTTTTCGGGTCTTTTGGGTTTAGGCACTGGTATTGCACTGGAAAAGTATAGAAGAGATGGCATTGTCATTAGGGGAACGGTATTTGCGGCCAAACCTTTTGAGACACAATTACAAACGCCAACAACAACTGCGGCGCCGATTGACTCCAAAGCGGTGACCACAGGATCTGCGGTCGAGTGGACACAACCCAAAGCCAGTGGTCGTATAGAGCAGATCGCACGGCACGGGTTCCCATCGTTGGACACAATCCGGTCTTTTGATAACTTTATCCTTTCCTACGATCGCCGCAATCGGACCGCGAATTGGGTTTTAGAGCACTTGAATAAAGAGCACATCACTGGCGACCCCATCGATAGGACAGGCATTGAGTTCTTTGAGGATAAGTCTATTCATCACTTTTGGCGCTCAACTAATGTTGATTACAAGGCCAGTGGGTATGACAGAGGTCACTTGGCGGCCGCCGGCAACCACCGCTCTGACCGAAAACTGGTCGCTCAGACCTTCGTGTTGTCAAACATTAGTCCACAGGTGGGGAAAGGGTTTAATAGAGACGTCTGGAATAAACTGGAGAAGTATTGTCGTTGGAAAGTAAGACATTCAGACAACGTATGGCTATGTACTGGTCCTCTATATCTGCCGAAGTGTGAGTCCAACGGCAAAATGTATGTCAAGTATGAAGTGATCGGCAAAAATCATGTCTCAGTTCCGACACATTTCTTCAAAGTGCTTGTCATTGAATCCAAAGGACAATACGATTTAGAGGCTTATGTTTTGCCCAACAGTGCCGTCAATAATGAAACCCCTTTAGAGACGTTTAGAGTACCCGTGGATACCATTGAGAGGTCGGCCGGACTTCTCTTCTTTGAGCGCATCCCTCGAAAAAATTTTCGCACAATTAATGGCAAAAAGTGTTAATATTTTCAACACTTTTCAACAAAACATTGTTTTTTGTCTCCAATTGTGTGTCCAATGACTCAAACGATTGAATGGTTTTATAGATTTAGTAATCATTTATTTATTTTACAATAATTTTATTGAATTTTTATTTAAACAATCATTTGATCTCAAAATAAGGATTCAATTGATTTGGAGTTATCTTTCACCAAATGATACAGTAATTCAAGTCTCGGACTCAACCATCAAAACAATAGCAGAAAGTCCTTTGAAAGAGACTGTGATCGCTCCACAAGTCCTAAAAACCAGGATGCTTTCATACCAGTCCATTGGCTGCAGAGGGAGAGGAATCTCCACACACTTTTGTAAAAATTAATTAATTATCATTGATTAATAATTTGATATTTAATTTAACCATGTTAATATAAACAATTCTGATATTCAGATCAAATAATAACAATTTTATTAAAATTTAAATTCAAATGACATTTATTTTTATAATTAAACTTTAAATATAAGGGATAATAGATGAGTACATTGTGTAGCGCACAGGTATAGAGCACTGGTATATAATATTAAATTTGGTTTAATTTAATTGATGTTTGATTTAATTTATATAATATTTCTGCAAAAGTAATGAACTATTTGTGAAATAGTAATACATTTTATGACAAAAATACAGATTTCTTGACCAAAAACTTGACATTTAATTGAAAGTGAATTACATTTTCTTCAAATAGTAATCAGTTTTGGATTTGTTTTTCATTGAATCAAAATATAATTAATTTATATTAAAGTTTGAGAAATGTTTTGACTTTTATATTATAAATGAATTATGAATTTTCGTCACGTTTTTGTTGATGTAAGGGAAAGGTATATAGGATTTTGAACATCACATCAAGTGATGCATTGATCTGTCATACAATGTCTTACAATGTCTTACATTTTGTGCATTTCATTCAATTAAACTGTTTATCCGATTCTGGCTTTGAAGAAGACATTTGTTGGCGAGTGATGTAAAGGCTTAGCGTAGGTCACGTCTACCGATCCTATACAGCTCTGGGGGTCTGAGAAGTAATAACACAACTTTTTCGGTGCCATTCGGTGTCTTTTGATTACTTGACAGCACAGGCCTCGACTGGAGTCACATTCAGAGCTGGTCTGACAGTCATTGTCTGTATTTGTTACAAAGGATTTAAGTTAAAAATTCAATTAATAAAGAGCAGACAAACTACTGGTGCGACTTAACTGTATTGTTTTTTCATCATTTCTCTGACCAGTGGTTGACACGAGCGCTGACTTGTTGTTTGATAGAGTGATGAGGGTTTCACCACATAATTCACATTATAAGTACAGGTCATACCTGTCTCACACTCGTCATCACTTTTACACGACTCTCCTTCGCTGACCCCATAGATGGGTAGACAAGTGCCCGCAACTAAGCAAAAGATATATTTTGAAACTATCAAGATAATTTTATTATTAAATGAATTTCAATGTGTTTTGCAATCCTTTACAAAGTTGTATGCATTTGTGACATAAAGTGTTTCATTGAGTCAAACAATAAAAGCAAATATAAATTGGATTTCAATGAAATGACTTCAAATTTATTGTCTGTTAAACGAAAAGCAATTTTTTGTTCAAATAATGTTATGTAAAAGTAATTTAAAGATCAATTGATTGCTTGTTTATTATCGATAGGAAACCTATACAGTGTTGTATTGCACTGGTATTGGATTGAGTTGTGAATTGTTTTGTTAATTTAGTTATAAAATAAAGTATACTTTTGTGTCAATTACTGAAACAATAGTTTTATAAACCTTAGGATAGTTTTCATAGACTTTTGGCAATACTTTGGATGAAATTTCTGAAGTTTTAACACAATTTGATTCACATTTTTAATTAAAATATTTATTGCCTTTCAATTGATTGTATATTTTATTCTTTGAATTCACTTCTCTTTTATTGAAATTATATTTTTTTCTCATTTGATATGAAATGACGTAAAACTTGTTTATCTGTTTAAGGATTTAATAATAATTATTAAAAAAATATAAAATTTCATAATAAGGTTACAAATAATGATGTTTTGATACTTCAGTAATAATTATGTTCTGGGGTTTGACTGTGTTAAGTTAAGGGGTAAATCTTGAAATATGTCTAAGAGCGGTATTTTAAGGGGTATTCCCTTAGGAATATATTTTGTCCGATTGTTTGAAGAATTTGTATGTTTATACAGATATTTATTAAATTAGGAGACCTTAACCTCTCCTCCCCTCTCATTCACTCCCCTATTTTCAAGACTTTATTTTTGATGAACAATCAGTTTTGTATGAATTGTTTACTACTTGTAATGAAGTCAACAGAGAATGTCTTCATTCACTGAAAATAATTCTGAATTTGTTTTTAAAATTTGAAATTTCACTCAAATGGCATAAAATTGTTATAAAAATTGATTTGTGTTTTTTTTTGAAACAAAATAAAATCAAATATTTTAGTAAAAATTGACAAAATATGAGTTCATTTACGAAAATCTGATCCAATTTTGTTGATTTCAGTTTTCTTTGAACGGAAAGTAACAAAATATTTCATTTATATGCAGACAAAACAAGTCTTATATTGAAATTGATGTGTAATTTGAATACATTTATTGCACTTTTATTACACATTTATTGTTGTCTTCAAACAAACAAATATCTATTGAAAGAGATATTTATTGTGACTTAAGATAAAGTGAAATCAAATGCTTTCATATTTATCAACAAATGTTTGAATTGATTAAACAAAAAGCAATCAATACTTACTTCCATCGACATCAACACAAACAGATCCGGGACAGCATTGGTCACTTTGTACACATCGCCTACCAGTGCATTTGTCTTGACTCTGGGCTAACAGTGCTTCCAATTCTGTTTCGTCTGCTTTTCTATTATCGGACTAAAAGATGAAACAAAATTTTAGATTAAAAATAAAGCCATTAATTAAAAGAGTATTGAATTGAAAGCAAAAGAAATTTATTTTCTTATTCAGAGCTGTTCTGTGGAAAGGGTAGCAACAAATTGGTTTACTTCTGGAGGTTTTGAATAAATTATTTGAGTGTTAATAGTACTCAAAGAAAAGTAGTATTCAATGTCTTATTTATTAGTGTTTTTATCATTTATTTATTCATTTTTCATATGTTTTTGTCACAAAAAAACATATTTAATGATTGATTAAACAGATTATGACATAAAATGAATGATAAAATTGTTATTTATTTGCATTTATACGTAAAATTCAGTTATTATTGAGCCTTAAGTTCATTCATCTAAACAATTGATACAAACTTATGGCAAAATCAATTGAATTGTTATTTCAATATCTCATTTGAATCGCAAAAAATATATAATTATTGTTAAGATTAGACAAAAGTCTTTATTAGTAATCAATAAATGTAATAATAAAAAGGTTAAAGGTTATTTCAATTATAAGTATCTTTTGTAAATAAATTATTATATTGTTATTTATCTGATATATAGATAACATCTCTATAAATGCAAAAATTGATAAACTTTTCAAATGTCCTTTTGGTTTAACTGGGGGTTTATTATAACAATAATGATAAAGATTTTTTGAAACATAAGTACACATTAAATATGAATTACATATCGTTTGCAAAAATTGATCAAATTTTATGATACATTAAATAATACTATAATTCAGTAGTAATTTCGTTATTATTTTTATCGCTTATCTGTGATAACAATGTATAAAAATATTTTCACAAAGATTTGTGGGGTTTTGAGTGAAATATGTTTTCCTATTACTCTTGTTGTGTAGTGTTTTGTTGTGTATATCAAAAGCAATAGTATTTCCCAAAAACAGCCCACAAAAGGATTATTTGTGATATGTTTTGCGGCAAAAATAATATCTTTTTATATATTTTCTGAGAAGAAACCAATTTTTCTCTTTCTTATTGTTGTTTAAATTACTTCAATAGCTTTTAATCTCTATTTGTCTCAAAACAAAAGTCTATTTGTATTGAGTTTTATATTGAATAATGAGTTTTATGTCTTTTTACAGTAAATATTGATTCACTATAAAAGCCTTATTTCCAAAGTTTAAAGTGAATAGTACCTGGATATGGTAAATAGCAAACAACTTTATTTAGTTCAATCTTGGCTATTTATTTGATATGATCAAAGTACAGAATATGTATTTGATTACATTTCGCAATTTCAATGATATATTTGTGTTTTATTTGTATTTTTATATTTTCTTTATATCAATAATTTGTTGAGTGACTGTTATATTGAATATCAGGATCAATACTGCAGGTGCTATGGAAAGGTGGAATTGAAAGTAATTATCTCTTATTTTGTTGATGTCATAATCAGAACCGTTTAGAAGTCGTTATTTCATACAAAGTATTAATGTTTATATTGAATGCAATAATTCTGTGGAATATTCTTAATGTTTTATATGCAATGAAAAGTCAGTCTATTTTATGTCATTAGACATGACATGAATTGCTTTACTGTGTCCTCAATAACAGGTCTTATAAGTTATAATCAATTTTATTGTCAATACAATAAAATTTACTCAAAGTATGAAAATTAAATATTTTTGTAGCTTTTTATTAGTTTTATAATTACATTGTTCAAATAGTCTATTAGTAATAAGAGTTTTTCAAATCAATTTTAAGACATGTCCTTTTCATCATCTCTCTTAGTAACGAGTCTATAGACAGTCATTAATATTTGTATGAATTCAATGATAGGGAAGAATAAAATTACTTTTAATATACATTTCGTTGACTTATATTCTGATTCACTATTTGTTTGAAATATAAATTCATTGAACCATTCATTTTGACGATAAGATAGGAAAAGGAGTAATATTTGAATGATTTTTTGGAGCAAAACATTAATTCGCTTATCAATTGTGAGTTGAGTTTTGGGTGAAAAGGTTTGCTAAACATAACGGATCAGAAAACCCCAAATATATCTGAAATAATTAATGATTTGATTTTTAGGCCAAAATATTTACGAAATTTAATTTTATTAATTGAAATCAAAGGTCACCCGAGATATCAGCATTAATTTATTTCGTGTGAGAGCACCGTTAGATTAATTATTTGCACAGTTATAACAGCTTAAGTAAAGTCATTATAATTATCTCTTTATAATCGCTTGCAATATATTCTGGATAATTTGAGTCTAAATATAACAAAATTTATTACGTTTTTGTTATTATAAATGAAATTCAAGTGTTTATCAAGTTTTGTGAAAAATAGCTAAAAATTTGTTTTAAAATATATTTGAAAAATATTATATCTTTTGATTTTGAGTGAACTTATATTTTTGTGAAAAAAGTGATAATTAATTATAAATATAAATCTTTTATATAAACCATTGTTTGTTATATTTTATTTGAAACAAATCATTTCTAAAGTACTTATAAAAAGTAAAAAAAATATATTTGATTAAAGTTTTTATTTTTAGACTGTTTTTAATCACTTGTTTTTCTTTAATAATAAAACTAATGAAGGAGTAAATTGTTTTTCATATAAAATGTTTATTTAAATATAAATATATTTTAAATTCTCAATCAAATCTGAAAATAATAACAATTTCTTTGATTTTATTGATTTTTTAAACGATTGATAAAATATTTTGAATTTTTATAATACAAACGCATTTAAAATGATTTATATTTTATGTTTTGCTACAAAACTTTTGTATTGAATTATTTGAACAGAGATTTTATCCACAAATCAATTACATTTAAATCTCACAAACCGTTTGAAAGACATTTTTCACTAATATTTATGGTTAACGTTCACTAAAATATAGTTTTCACTAAATATTCATATATTTTATCATTTGATTGCTCAGAGTATTTGTGATTTGAATTGTTTAATACAATTGATTGTTGGATTCAATGAAGTCTTGAGAAATAGGTTTGTCTTTGAATGATACATATATTTTAGTTTGAAACACAGTATGTATTGAAAAAAAATGTTTGAATAAATTGAATCTTTTGTCTGAAAACTGATTACCCGTAAGAGAAATAAAGTTTATTTTGATTTTCAAGAATTTTTTTAATAATTGAAATATTGTTATGTTTTTCGTAAATATATTTTGTATTTATGTATTTTTAAAATTATATTTTAATACCTTATGGACTCATAAATTGTAAAAAATAATAATTAGTTGAAACACTAAAACATTGAATAATTTGATTAAATTGACTGAAATTAATAGAAAAATATTTTTTGATTCATAATTCATATGATTTACGAAAATATCAGATACTTGTTATTAAGTGAAGCCTTATTTGATGTCATTTGAAGGGGTATTTCAGTAATTTATTATTATTATTAATAATTAGCATAAATACATAAATTTCTGTTTCGCAGAGAATATAAACACTAATGAATGAGAAAATAAAAAATTATAGAAATGAACGAAAAGTTAATATAAATTGTAATTCCCTTTGGCTTTGGATTTGACGAGACTTCTGTGAAAAATAGTGTTTTTTTTGTTTCATTATTTAAATAAATATATAATTTATTGATTTTATGAATATTATAGACAGAGTGTTGAGAAATGTTATGAATTAGTTATAGAGTTATACAGAAAGGAGTATAAAATTATTAATTAAATCAACAAACTATTACATTTCTCTCTCTCTCTCTCTCTCTCTCTCTCTCTCTCTCTCTCTCTCTCGCTCTCGCTCTCTCGCGCGCTCTCTCTCTCTTTCTTTCCCCTGAATAAATGTCTTACTAAAAGATATTTTGCATATAAATTGATGCCATTATTTGAGATTAATTTTATGTGTATTCATATGAAGAATACATGAGATAATAGACTTATATTAAAGAAATAATTTATTCTTTATAATTACAAAATATTATTTTAATTAAAACGTGCAATGAAATCAAATATATGAAAAAGGTTAATTAACTTTTATCATGATTATTATTAAAATATTCAAAATTCTTGAGTAAAATTTATTTACCTTGTTGTATAATCAATGACAGTTTGGGTTATTTCCATGAATTAAATGTTTTATATTTCAGAAAATAAACTAGCACACATTCTTAATTTTACAATCACTCTGATGTGATCCTGAATAAACAGTTGATAAGATTTCTATATTTCTAAGATTTGTTTAAGTGTAACATAAATCTATTCATTGTGAAACAAATATCATATGAATTGAAAAACAGAATTGAAATATAAGTCAGATATTTGTGTTTA
Source organism: Pantelozetes paolii (assembly GCA_034687845.1). Classification (NCBI taxonomy): domain Eukaryota; kingdom Metazoa; phylum Arthropoda; class Arachnida; order Sarcoptiformes; family Oribellidae; genus Pantelozetes; species Pantelozetes paolii. The sequence continues at coordinate 38,352 of JAQGAT010000311.1, forward strand.
TACCCCCTTTTCAGGCAAATATTAATCATTAAAAAACATATTCAATAGAAAAATTTGAAATCAGATATTGATATGAAATATATATTAATTTTTTCCGAATACCTTTGAATTATGTCTTCATTTCATTAATTCAACAAATCCATGGTCTCTCTCTCTCTCTCTCTCTCTCTCTCTC
>JAQGAT010000312.1:0-38491 GCA_034687845.1 Pantelozetes paolii
TCAAGTCTATTTCCAAATCGGAGTTCAGAAAACGGTTTCAAACATATTGTTGAAAATGATTAATCAATTAATTGACGTTGTCGTTGGGCACAGGGAGGTAGAGATGGTAAGGCAGGTAACAGAATAAGCAATTCAAGAAATAACAAAAAAAATCCTTAAAATATTTAAATAATTTAATAATTTGTATTCAGAGAGAAATGAAGAACCGATGAACAAACAATGGGTTTGCAAAATAGCCTCGATATTCAAATCACAGCTTATATACCAATTTTGATTCAGTTATTTGAGATCACAATTCAGACAATAAATATAAGCTATAAGTGCTCTCCGATTGCATTCTCACGGCTTTAGTTGTTTGGCTCTAAATATGATTAAATGTTGAAAAAAATATTTGAAATAAAGTATCAGTTTTTCACTCAATTAAAGCGACAATAAATTTATAAAATTCTCATTTTTCAGTTATCCAGGTATTATTTTACAGGAAATAATTGCATTTCAATTATAAAATTAAATTTTATACCCCTATAAAGGGTGATCTTTTTTGTAACCAAATATTTGAATGAAGTATTTTTCTCATTTGTAATATAACACTAATTTTATGCATAAATAAAATGAAAACTTAAATTCATATCCTATTAAACGATAAGTAATTTAAAAATAAACAGAGCTTTGAATTAATTAATTTGTTTTTGGGTTTGAAAATGTTATGCAAATCTCTAATTGTATTCAATTATTATTATTTTAAGTCCAAAAGCATTAAAAAATAAGATTATATTAAATGTATTTTGTTTTTATGTATTAATCATCAAAATCATTGAATTTGAAGGTCGAGTGAACTTAAACTCAAATTGTTTGACGACTGAAATGAAATGATTACTTATTTTTATACAATTATTATGAATAATGTGTTTTCCAATCATTAAAACAGATTTGCATTCACTTTGAGGTCATTATTGTCTTAAAAATAGTTTAATTTAAAAACATTTTATTAAAAAGTTTATCATTTTTTTCAATTACAGAAATTGCTGTCCAAAGAGTGTCTGTAAAGACCCTGAACTGTGTTTATTTAGTTATTAATGATTTGAATTCAATATTTATTTTTGAAATTGATTTTTAAAAGGGTTTTATCGATTGGAAAAGTACTTTCAATTAGTTCTTCATTGAAACACTTTGAGTGAAATGTCCTTAAAGTACATCAGATTTGATTGAAATGAATGTAAACTTTGTTGAAAGCAATAAATTGTTTCACATTTTATTAATACATTTGTTTTATCCTTCAAATCAATTGCATATAAAATTCAAACAATGATCTCTAAAAGTGTATTAAAAGTATTGAGAAATTGAAATCAGTTTTTGAAAATCAATTCAAATATTTATTTATTGATATTTGCGTTGAGTTTTGAAACATTAAGAAAATTAGTTTATTTTGTTGAAACTTATTATACAATTATTTTTCAGTGAGATTTAAGAAAGGTTTTAAACATTAGTAAAAAAAATTGAAATTATCTATAATATTGAAGATTTAATCTGTAATTAGTTTTGAGACGTAATCCAAAGGATTTGATAATCAGATGATATGTTTAGTAATATTTCTTAACATTTAATTGCTTTGTTTGAAAAGTTGTAATAATAGTAATGAAACACAAGTTTTAATTGTCTTTGAAGGACGAAATGCAATGATAAATGAATTAATGCCTCAAAACATTGAAAACTAATTATTTTAAGGCTTTTATCCAAGACTTGGCTTTAATATAGTGTTATGTAGTTATGATTAATCTCTGCTAATCTCTGCTAATCTCTGACGAATATGTTTTTAGTAATTATTTTTGTTATATATTATTAATATTTGTAAAGTTATTTCAGTTATAAATAAAATCCAATTCAACCCTGAGTTTATTTTCCGTGTCCGCCGTAGTGACTGCCGACGTTGTGTTTGACCCCTAGACAGCACAGGTATTAAATATAAAATTAATTTATTTAATAAAAACCTGATTTTGGTTTTAATTCATCGAAATTTTGAATTTTGTTGAAAACACGTAAATAAAAGCAAATCTGAGACTAATTTTCAATTCATATATAAATTATAGCTTTTTATGACATTTATTCACATTTAATGTTATTATACTATATGTGAACCTAATTTCAAATATTTTCGATCAATCAAATAATCAAGGTCTATTTTATATATTTATTTATGAGTAACATTACCCCATTTGAAATTACCATGGTGGTCTGTCTTCTGGTATCTACAATGGTGAAATAGATTTGTATTAAATGTTTTGTCATTTATCATAATTTTAAATTAACTATAGAGATGAGATAAAGTGTTTTTTATTAAATTAACTTGGTAATTTAATAAGAAATATCAACTAGGTTATAAATACAAAAATCATAATGGATTGCTAAAATGATATACTGTACTAATACCAACATTATTTCCTGTAAAGTAAAAATAAAATGACATTGTTTCTTTGTAGTCTCTAATAATTGGCAAAATGCTATATCGTTTGGAAAATTAAATTAACTTGATAGTTTCTAGATTATTGAAAGGAAATATAGAAGCCAATAGTATTTTCATTACTCTATATATTTAGTAAAAATAAACTGATCCTGAATATTTACAGTTTGTTTCACTATCGACACAAGTTTTGATATAATCTATATATTGAATATTTATTGATTAATTATAAACAACTTACGTATAGACCGGGCCTACCCTTCCTTTACCTCCTCTTCGGACACGTCTTAAAACACGGTTTGAGTCATCGGTATTGATATTTACAGAACGTCTGAAACATTCATAAAATTTAATCAAATATTAACTCAAACTTAAAATTATCATAAAATTTGTAAACCATTTACGCCTTTATAACAGTATTATTGACTGAACGACAGAATTAATGAAAATTATACTTATTTATAGAAAAAGTATTAATAGTTTTGAAAAAATGCTTTTATTTTGAAATAAATTAAAAGTTATGTAAATAATAGACAAATAAATAGATTTCACAGTAATTAACGAATCGATGATAAATACAAATGAAATAAAGTTTAGGAAAAATAAGTTTAAACCTGAATATCATTTATACTGTTTTTCCGGTTCAAAGTATTGCATAAATATTATTGAAAACATTTACTTCTTTCTGTTGAGCATCTGTGACAAGAGGTGAGAGGCGGCCGCACTGTCATCAGTCTCTTCTCCGCCATCACCAGCAGCAGCGGCATAATCACCCTCTCCTTCACCTTCACTATAATCTCCGCCGCCTTCTCCAGCATCATATGACTCATCACTTTCACCCTCTCCTTCTCCTCCTTCATAGTCTTCAGCGAAAGAAAATCCCAACAAAACAATTGCAAAAACGCCGAAAATCTGTATTATTTGAAGACATTTAATACAAAATAAATACTTTTTACATAACATCAGAAAACTTTGAATAATTTCTTACAAACAGTTTTGAAACCATGTCTTATCACTGATTGAAACAAATGTTTCCTAAACTGAAAATATTTATAAAACTGTTGACTAAACACATAAAACACTTTCACAAAAGCTTTTATATATAAAAAGTTCAAAAGAGAGAAGATTTGGTTTAAATGTCTTTAAAATGTTGTCCTATTGGAGACCAACGGAGATATCGCAGCCATTCTTTGCCATTAATTTGCGATGAATTGAAACAAATTTTTTTATTGCACTCAAACTGTCGGTAGTTTTTGGTCCCAAAGAATCAATTATTCCCTAAAAACTAATTTACTGATGGGTTACCAGTGTTTGTCACTCGCATGAGAGACAATGTGCAACATTACGGGCCATACATGCCATACATACCGCACAATATATCCTACTTTGTCTGAAAGGTTAACTCTAATGATGATCATTACTGACACTATTTTATTGTATTTAATATACTTTTGATTTTGTTATACAAAATGTATTAAAAAGTTAAACAGTTTTATAATTATTTTATTTCCTATTTGTCTCCAAAAAAGTTATTTTTCTGATTAACTCTTTCTTTAATATAAATAATAAGTCCTTTGAAAATGAATTTATGAATAAATTTTGAGTTTATTTTTTGTTTAGGTATTAATATTACGGAAGAATTTTGTGTCAGATTATAATTGTTTTGTCCTTTCATTTGAATTCAGACTTTTTTTCTTTATATCAAAACGTAATTACAATTCAATTCAATTGAAAATTTGTTTAAACTTTGAGTTCATTAGAGAAAATCGGAAAATATTTAATTGATTACCAATTTTTTGTCTCAAATTTCAAAACCAATTGAACATTAATTTGATTAAAAGTTTTCAATTGTTATTAAATGATAAGAATTCTGGGTTTGATATTAAAATAGGAAATGCCTGATCACTTTGGTTTAGTAATGCACAGAATAATGATACCTGAGTTCAATTAAAATGCTATTATGTTATCTAATATTACAATTAATTACACTTTTTATGCATATTTAAACACTAAATGCTTTTAAATATAATTTTAATAGTTTTCACTTATATTTTATTTTTGTGTTTTGTTAACACTTTTTTAAAGTATTTTTATTGTTTTCAACAAATATATCAAAAGTTTATGTTTTTTTTCAAATGAAAGTAAAAACAGTTTTTCTCTGTTTTAAATATATTTATATTTTTTCAAAAGTAATTTACTTTTCAAACGCTTCACTAAAACTGAATTTAAATATAGATTTCAATCTAAAATTAAAACCAACTAAAAAATAAAAGAACCCCTACCCCTACCCTCCCTTGTCCTTACCCTTACTCTAACCCTCTCTTATAAACCGTTTGGTTTCTATTATTGAAAACATTTCACGACTTTTTCAAAATTGAAAAAATATCATAAAATGAGAGTTGAATTCAAACTTAACTTTAAAGTTTAAACCCAATTTCAAAAATGCATTGAATAATTGAAACAACAAATAAAATCTCAGTATTTATTACATAATAATTGGTTTTCACTATAAAATGTGGTTTTATATACACTTTTAGAAAATGCTATTCAATTGACTCCGAGGACAGGCATCTGATCCTCAGTTGAAGAAGAATAGACATCAAAGAGTAAATTGAAATAAAGAGTAGAGTATTGTCTGAATTGTAACTTAAAATCGATTGTTGTGTACAAAAGAGGACAGTTATATAGAAAGCACTTATATATCATATAATCTATTGGTCTTTGGATGTCTCCATCAGAATATCCAATGTTTACCAGCCGTGGATGGTTTTGGTGGCATAGGCTCCCAGTGCGCCGTAGTGGGCGAGGGGTGCGGCCAAAGCGGGGACTCCGTAGTGTCCATAGACTGCGGGGTTCACGTGTTGGACTGCAGTTGAGTAAGAGGTGGCGGCAATTGGTGCGCCATAAGCGTGCACTGCGGGGGCAACCAAGGGTGCGGCCAATGCGGGGGCTGTTATGCAATGAAGTTATAATTAATAATCAGTTCATTCATTGATTGATTGTTTAGCAGTAAATCCCAAACACATACCAACGATAGCCTGGGCTTTGTTGATGAGGACGTGTGCGGGATCTTTGGGCTCAACTCCGGGTTCGTTGGTCTGGATGTCAGCTCTGAAACCTGCGGCGTCGGCGACATAATTGACCACTCTGTTTCGTCCGTCCATGTCTCTCAGACTATAAGATCCGACCATAACTCCTGGGCCTCCCTGTTCTCGTCTGGAGGTACCACCGGTTGCGTGATCCTCGTCATAACCGAAAGCATAGTTTCCCATATTCTGAGCGTTTAATCAATTCACACAACAGTTAATAACTTTTGCCATTAATTTTTAAACATTACTTACATCTTGGTTTCGGAACTGAGATGACTGTCCACCCAGGTGTGCAATCACTCCACAGTAGGCATAGCCGATGAGAGCAAGAAAAACAATTGATTTCATTTTTATTGAGAGTTTTTGTGGTTATATTCACAGCAATCGAAGAGCTATTCAATTGAATGATAAAACTTCTGACTTTGGATCAGATTTTATACTCTTTGAGTTGAGATCTGTTATTGACGTCACTGGGCGTTGAGAGGAGTTGGGATGGAGAGGCAGGGATGAGGATATAGAGTGAAGGTTTTGAGTCTCGAGATTTAAAATTCAAAATTTTATAAAAAAATTATTGAATTATTTTTAACGAAAAATGTCTGAAACTGTGATTAAAGCCAAGAAATCTGAAGGAAAGGTCATTAATAGCAAGAGTTCGGAGAAAGAGTTAAATGAAGTGAAAGACAACAAAGTTGTCAACAAAAGCAATGAAAAGTCAAAATATCTGCAGAAAAAACAAAAGGAGAGAAAAAAACTGAGAAATTTAGTGAAAACTGAATCAAAACGTATTATCAAATTAGTTGTTCCCATCTCTCTCTGTATGCTATTAGTAGTCCTGTCCATCACTTTCTTCCCGGCCTACTCTAATGGTATGCAAACTAGTCTTTAAAAGATTATAAAATCAATTAATGTATTGAAATAATAGGTATCGAAGAATACGCTTCAAAACACATCGGCTTTTGGGAGCGCAAGGAGGCCTCCACTGCAGACAAAATAGGTTCGGTAGCCATAGTTGTGGCCGCACTGTTGGTCATTATGATTATTGTCACCTTTACTATGGCTTTAATATTGATCTATGAATTTGATCGATGCATAAATGGGTTTCTTATGTTTGCCTTTGGCCTCTATTTCGTGCTTTTCGGCACAACTTATTTAACTATTGCTGTCATTGAGTATAACATTCCTATAGATTGGATAACAGTTGTGTTTCTTATATATAATTATACGGCACTGGGATTAATAATATTTTTTATCGCCGGACCAAAAATATTAAAACAAATATACCTGATATGGGTTTCAGCGAATTTAGCACTTCTTATGATTCTAGTGCTCCCGGCCTGGACTGCTTGGGCTCTGATGGTTGTTATGGCTGTTTGGGACTGTTATGCAGTGCTTCACAAAACTGGTATTGTTTTGTCAATTGTTTAGTCATTAATATCTAACAAATCTATGTTTAGGTCCTCTCAATAAGATATTTGAATCAATGCAGAAGAATAACAGACCAATGCCTCCACTCCTCTACTCAACAGCCGTTTGGATGTCCACGGATAGTGACGACAATTCTGATATAGAGATAGGTTTAGGAGATTTTGTTTTCTACAGTCTATTAGTGGGCAAATCATTTGTTTCCGGCGACGCATTGATTGCTATTATCTGCTATATTAGTATTTTGGTCGGTCTGGCCATTACTCTATTCATTCTCATTCAGAACAATATCCCATTGCCAGCCCTTCCCTTATCCATAGCACTGGGAGTTTTCGCGAACTTTGTAACCGTTTATACAGTCATACCGTTTAATGATTTACTTCAAGAGAAACTAATTTTCATTTAAAAACAATTTTAAATAATATTTTAATGAAAATATAATTCAGTTTTTGATAACAAATAAATATATTTTTAGAATAAATCGTTAAAAATGTGATTAATTTCCAACATTTTAATTGAATTCCCATAAAATGCATCAATGTCATAGCAATTATAGCCCCTGGGTTTCAGTGTTATAATAGGAACAAATAAGGGTGTCTTCAAGTGAAAGGAGAAGTCATTTAGGATTTACTTAAAATCACTTTTAAGGGAAAATTAATCTATTTTTTTATTCAACGACTTTTAAATGCATTTCTTTTTTTTCAATCAATTTTTCAATCGATTTAAGCGTTTATTTGTTAATCGGTTTTAAAATTCATAAAATTTCTTAAATGGGTTTTAAATCAGATTTAAATCATTTGAATGTAAAGTCAATCATAAGTTGTCTTAAAATTATATTTTATTATTTCAATCAAAAACTAATACAAAATTTGGACTCAATTTCTGCTGATTTTAGGTTAAAGTAAATTTCATTTACTTTTAGGCATAATTAGTGAAAATATTTAATTCCAATGTACTTAAAGTTATTGAAGGACCCTGGATTTAATCTTTGTTTATAATTCACCTATTCATCTGGGCTATTTATACATTTATAATAATGATGAACAGATATAGATTTTACTAATAATTGTGACATTGATTTCAATTGTGAAAACATTTATACAAAAAAAACTTCTGAATAGTCTTAATAACTGGTAATCAAAACAATATGACATTGATTTGAACTCAAGATATTCCTATTTAGTATAATCATCAAGTCTTCAAATCAATAAAATTTCTCAATCAATGACTCTGTATCACCTTGATCACCTTCAGATTTCATCTATATGTGCTTAGCTCTGTGTGAAAACACATTTAAATTTATTTCAATTAAAAATTTATTTTAAATTCATTTTCACATAAATTTTATATATGTTTGACATTTGATACAAAATTCAATCCTAATTAGCAAATAAAATGCAATAACTGTTCAAAGCACGGAAGGGGGTATTAGCTAGAAAGGGGGAATATTGCTAATTTATTGCATAGTATACAAAATTTTATCACCTTTTCTGTGATTTATAGCTCATCCCCTGATTTATGCATACTTTTAACAAAATTTAATCAAATTCTGAATGGATTTCTGCATTTTGAGGGAAGAGAGCCCCTGATTATATACAATGTGTAAAACAATGGTATAATTATATGCTTTTGTTATCTCTAAACCATTAAAATGTGAAAATAAAGATGAATTGGTTTTTAGAGCTGATTATCATTAAAATAACGTTTTTGTGTCAAACAATTGACTGCAAAACCATAATTATTGAGCGCCAGAAGAAAATCCGGAATATTTTAAATCATTTTTTGACTAATACTTCACTAAATGAGTAAAAGTTGTATAAATAATGACTACTATTATAGACAACGGATTTTATAATTGCATTTTGAAAACATATTTCTGTATTAAATTACAAATAAATTAGTTTTTAAGAGACATAAAGAGCTGATTATAAGTCAAACCAGATTCCCTGCTAAGTCAAGCGCAGGGTTGCTATAAGTAATCCCAGTGCTGTCCTTCACAATGTCGACTTTCATCCCTCGATTTTCGTGATTTTCATAATAAATGAGATGCTGTTGTCGAGAGGCGTAAACTAATCGTTACATACATTGTATTAACTCTTTTATAATAAATACTATTTTTGTGAAAAAATATTTCTTTAATTATATTCCGGGAGAAAAAAATTGAATTTTATTTCAAGTTAACCTTAAAATTGAAAAAATGATATTTTTTGTCTGAAAACTAAGCATTTGTTTGAATAATGAAAACACGGTTTGAATAATGTTTTGCATTTTGATTGCAATTATTCATATATTAATTGTTTGCTACAAATCTATACTTTATTTTTCATTAGTTATCAATATATTTGTTCACATTTTAGACAATAACCAGTTTTTATATATTTAATCCTTGATATCATTAATCTTAGTCTTAGAGGTGGAGGTCTTTCGTTGTCTAACCACTGATGCAATGATTTGTTTCATTGCTTTAATTCTTCTTTAATACACCAAAAATCTTTCTCCTCTTCACTGCACTCACTGGTCATGTAATGAAAGCCCAGGGATTTCCAAACATAGTGTAGGGGTGGGATCTATGACCATGTTTTCAATGCATAATATTTGTTATATTTTATATCTATTGATTGATTGACAATAAAAATCGGAATAATTTTTTTGTCAAATTTTTTACCCTTTCATTGAAAGGCTTGACATAAAAATTGAAGAAATATTTAAACAATTCAATGAAAAATCGATTTAAAAATGATTTGTAAACCATTTCTGAGTGAAAATATGATTTCACTTTCAATTGGGTTTGAATTTAAAAATATTTTTGATTTTTAAATGCAAATTATTTTTTGCATATTTTTGTTATCAATTGTTATTATATTTAAATTTTGTTGAATTTTAGGAAATATTTTGTAATATTTTGTAATATTTTGTAATTCAATCAAAAAATTGACACTTTCTTTGAATTTTGAGATTTATTTGATTTCCTATTCATTTTTTAATTCAACCCCTAAAACCATATTTGCATTGAATGTCATTTAACTTCACTTTTGTTTTCAAATTCAAATCAATTTTTTATTATTGATTATATAATGTGTTAATCGTTTGCATAGCATTGAAATTGATTGCAATTTGGTTTTGGTTTTACACTATTAATGACTCAATGAATAATTATCTTAATTAAAGAGTAGTGAAACTTTTTATTGAAAATTATATGAAAACTAAAAATTAATTATAATTTTTAAAACACTTTTATTTTCACTTAAAATAATAATATTTTCAGTGAATGTTTACATATCGTCAAAATATTCAAGGTCTGCCAATTTAGTCTACCAATCATTGCGTCAACAATTGAGACGTCTGTCAACCTTTAAGTTAATCCGTGGCTTCAATTGAAGGCATAATTAGATTGCATTGAAAATGTGGCCCAAAATTGTTGCCAAAAGTTTAGAAAACAATTTTAGACTTTCTTTTGTAATCTATTTTTCAAAAGAAATTTTGAAGACATATTTGACTATTCATTGAATAACTGTTTAAATGAGTTGAGACTACACTCACTCTAATCCCACTCACAATAACATAATTTTTTTTATGTAATTTTCATTTCATTTTTTACTTTCGATTATTTTAATGTAAAAATTTCTGCCACTCTTCCCAAAACGTGAAACTACTTGTCGTCGCGCCAGTAGTTTCTTATAGAGTCTGCGATGGGTTCGGGAGAGAAACGTTAAGATAATATGTATTGACTGAGCATTGAGATCAAGGCTATGACCAAAACACTTAAAGATTTATTCCTAAAAACTGAAATCTCAGACACATTTCAATATAATCTCATTCTTAGTGAAAATATTTCAATTTTTTTGAAATAGACTTTTGATTTTCAAACACTTATTTCAAATTCTTTCCTATATTTGAGATAAGGTTTGACTTCAAGAGACGTCAGAAAAAACTTTTAATTAGTTTTTGAACAAATCAATGGTTTTCTGTCAATGAATTCAATTTCAAATCAAGACTTCATTTTCATTACATTTTTCTCATTCATTAAAAATTCATTTATTTCTTGAATTGAGAATAAGCTCTGAATGAGTGGTTCTCTCGCTTAAGACAGGAATGAAATGAAATAATTGTGTTTTAAATAATTTATTACAAATAAGATATTACAGCACAAGAGAGCACAAGACAGCACAAGACGTGTGAGTGTTTGGCCATCGGTTTCACTGGTGCTGAAGACCACACCCTATGGTATGTCTAACTGTTAACTGTATTGACAAAAGAATTTTACTCAAGGAAGCACTGAAAGTGATGAAGACCTTGGATCTCCTGATTCAATGCTTGCATTCTCTATCTCCTCATCCCGGCCTCTGCATCCCTACTCCTCTCAACGCCCAGTGACGTCAAAAAACAGATCTGATCTCAAAGTATATAAAATCTGATCCAAAGTCAGAAGTTTTGTCATTCATTCGAATAACTCTTCGATTGCTGTGAATATAACCACAAAAACCCTCAATAAAAATGAAATCAATTGTCTTTCTTGCTCTCATCGGCTATGCCTATGGAGTAGTGATTGGCCACTATGGCAGTGGACAGTCATCTCAGTTCAGAAACCAAGATGTAAGTCATAAGTCTGTCTAACAATTAATGGCAAAAATTATTAACTGTTATATAAATTGATTAAACGCTCAGAACATTGGAAACTATGCTTTCGGTTATAACGAAGATCACGCAACCGGTGGTACCTTCAGACGAGAACAGGGAGGCCCAGGAGTTATGGTCGGATCTTATGGCCTGAGAGACGCTGACGGACGCAACAGAGTTGTCAACTATGTCGCCGACGCCGCAGGTTTCAGAGCTAACATCCAAACCAACGAACCCGGAGTTGAGCCCAAGGATCCCGCAGCCGTCCTCATCAACAAAGCTGAGGCTATTGTCGGTATGTGTTTGGCATTTACTTCTATGAATGAACTGATTATTAATTGATAACTTCATTGTATAACAGCCCCTGCAGTTCACGCACCCCTGATTGCCCCCGCAGTCCACTCTTATGCCGCACCCGGTGTCATTGCCCACCATGCTCCTCTTTCCCATGCCTCATACTCAACCTCAGTCCAACACGTGCCCTCAGTCTACGGACACTATGGTGTTGCCGGTTTGGCCGCACCCCTCGCCCACTACGCTTCCCCAATCTCTTATGCCACCAAGACCATCCATGGTGTCGCTCCCTATGGCATCCGCCACTGGTAAACATTGGATAATCTGCTGAAGACATCCAAAGACCAATAGATTATATGATAAATAAGTGCTTTTTAAATAACTGTCCACTTTTGTACACAACAATCGATTCATTACTGATTTATTAATACCTTATTAACTGATAATGTGTTCAATAAATCAATTTTAAGTTACAGTACAGACAATACTCTTTATTTCAACTTTCATACCACTCTTGTCTCTATTCTTCTTCAGTTGAGGATCAGATGCCTGTCCTCGAAGTTAATTGAATAACTCTTTCCCTGAAAGTGTATATAAAACCACATTTTATAGTGAAAACCAATTATTATGTAATAATTGATTCAATTTTAACTGAGATTTCATTTATTGTAAAATTGTTTCCAATATTTGGTATTAAAGTTAAGTTTGAATTCAACTCTCATTTTACCCCTTATTTCATATGTTTTATTCATTTTGTGGTAATTTTCCCAATTATTCACAAAACCATTGAATGATTGAGCGATTGATTGCAAAGTAATATTAATATTTAGATTCAAATCATTGATTAATCAAAAGTTTATTATAACTAAAATGTGAATCAATTTTGAGGTAAAAGTGAAAGTGATTTCAATTTAAGCGCTCTTTTGATGTGATTTTGGTTTTAGTGTTGAAACAAACGAATCGTTGAATCGCTTTATGAACACAAAGTTTGCGCCAAATATTGAACACATTTTTCAGTTTAGGCTTTCAGTCATCAAAACAAACATTAATTTTGATATCAATTAAACGTTTTGTTAATTGTTTTCACATTTAATTCAATCAACAAAAGGGGTATTTTTGAAAACACGTCAATTGAGGGGCATTTTATGTGATAATGAGTCAATTGGTTGATGAAAACAAGGGTTTAAAGCGTCGATCACTTCAGTCGTTACAACCGATTAGTAATAACAACAAAGTGTTGACCAGAAGTATGGCCTCAAAGACAAAGACCAAGTCATCCAAAGAGATGAAAGACAAGACCCAAAGGGAGACCAAATGGATGACACAGAAGGACTCAATTGAAACCGATCTCAAGTACTGGAAAACGTTGGCCAAAGAGAGACAGAAAGCACTGGAAGTGACTCTTCGGGAGAATCAGGAGTTGAGTGAAGACAACAGTCGTTTGGCTCAAGAACTGGAAGAAGTGAATCACAACAATGAGATCTTAGTCGCAGAGAACCAACACTTGAGTCGTTTGGCCGAAGAAGGGATCAAATTAAGGGATTTATTACAAGAATATATGGATTGAGTGATCCGTTGAGGCATTGGTTGCCATTAATAGTCATTTCTGTTGTCTTTAACATTGATTTGGATTTAAGTTTACTTTTTATATCATTTTTTCTCTCAATTTATCCGAAGATTTGTTTTCATTACTAAAAAAGTCATTTAAAGTTATTATTCATTCAATTTGTGTCCACTTTTTGCCGATTTTTACGTTCAGTTTATTTTCAATACATTTGTAAAACAATCGTTGAATTGATTGTCAATTAAATTGTCTTTAAATTTGATTCAAACAAAAAGTGGTAAAAAAATTCAATAATAAATAAGTGTTTAATTGAAATGACTTTTGAGTCGGCATTAAATCGTTATTAAAATTAATGCAAACATTGAATAGTATTTTAATATTTCCTGAATTAAGAGGTTTTGGTTTGCATTTAATGAGAGGTCAACCGCCGAACCCAAACACCGAATGGCACTAAAGGTAAACCTTTTTTGCTATGAGTTTTGTTTTGGGGTTTTTTGAGTGAATGCAAAAACATTGTGAATGTGTTTCACAATAACTCAAATGAATTATCAAATAATGGTTTAAAGTCTATGAAAAGCATTGTTTTGTTGGACAGAAACTGATTGTATATTAAGTTTGTCTGCATTTTTAGGTCTGAGTTTTCAAAGCGACTCTTAATAAACAAGTTTTGTGTTTGTGCTCTGATTGTCGACATAAGAGTTGCACTCATTTTATGCACAATTTATCGCAATTTCTTTCATATTGTTTGCGATTTTGCACAACAATTGCTGAAACTTTTATTATCTCTTGAAATCAATGTTTAATTGAATTGTGTTTCTGTTTAAACACTTTTTCGGCTAAAGAGTTATGAAATTGAAAATACAATCAAAAACTTCTTTAATTAGGAAAAGATTTTTATTATATATTTTTTGGGGAAAAACAAAAGTTATCATAAATTTTGTCATTTGTTTAGACATTAGTTTAAAAATAGTCGTCTCTTAAGGAAATTAATAGACATTTGTCCGATTGTGACCTCATTTTCGGTAATAATTATAATAAATATTCAATAATTTCTTAATTAATATAAGAGTCGATAAAAATTTATAATAAATGTCATTATTATACAGTATTTGAGACAAAATGCTAATAAAATTAATATTATTTACAAATAATGTTTAAAACAAATCAAATTATGAACAGAAAAAACCTATTAATGACATCACAAGAGGAAGAAAGTGTCGTTGCATAGAGTGATTCTGGTGTTAATTGACTTTTAATTTGAGCCAATCTTATGGTTAATTGCATTATTAGTATTGAGTTAAATGCGAGCATTAGATAAACATTAAATTGATTGAAAGCACTGTTAGATTTGCATAGAGTTAGGCATTTTTTGGTCAGTAATTGTGAGTAAAGTTAATTAATTGTTAGTCAAAGCAGAGAATTAATAACAAAAAGACTTTTGGCTTATATTTTGTGAAACAGTTTTGAATAATATTTTTGATTTCTTAAGACATTTGATCAAAGATTTGACCAAAAGTTCAAACATTTTACTGAAAATGATTTGTTTCTTGACTTAAATATTATTCAATCATTGATTTCACGTTAAGAATGAAAGTGAAAGGTCATTAGAAAAACACAGAAATACTAAACAATTATTAAATGTTTTATAATTTACTAAAACTCTTAATTAATATCCGAAATAAGGCATAAATACTGGCGATGAGTGTGAGTAAGCACCGACTGGTCCGTAGCCGCCGTGTCCTCCGTAGGCATAGGCTGGTGCGGCGTATGCCGGGCCTGCATAAGCTCCTTGTGGTCCTCCTCCTCCGTGGCCGAGAGCAGGTGCATAGCTCGGGTATCCGTGCGCGTGGGAGGCATAGGGCGCTCCGCCGTAGTTGGGTTCAGGACCTACTTTGCCAGAAGGGATGTGAGAATAGCTGTAAATGGATTAAAATTGGTTTAATTTGAAGTGATTTACAACAAAATCAATAACCAATACCTATAGCCCTTCTGATCCGGTCCATTGTACACCGCGGCCGCACTGTCCTTGTTTGCAGTGCCTTGAGATTAAAAGTTAATAGTATTTATAATTGAGTGCTAATGAACTTGAATTTAACGATCAATTAGTTATTGCTTTTTGAAAACTATAACTCAATTGAACTCTAATTATAACAAAATGATTGGAAATTTGCTAAACGTTTGTAATTTTGTACAAATTATTTCATTTTTTAACAATTTTTCCAATTATTTGAGTTTATATGCAATTAAAAGTGATTTTTAAAAGTTATGTGACAATAATTTTGTCAATAAGTGAATACTGCAAATACAAAACAATTAGAGTAGAGCACAGTTAGGTATACCTGGTTCATTTGTCCTGATCTTGGCTCTGAAACCATGACCATCAGCAACCTATTTGAGGGTATATTTAGTGAATTACAGATGAATTGAAAGTAAAGTTTTAAAAATGTTTGAAAAATAGATTAAACTTTAGATAAAAGACAGGAATTATTGAAAAATGATTACAACTTTAGTATTGAATAAGTTTTGTGAATATGTTTTAGCAAAACATTGTAAACACTTACGTAATCAACAATACGTAGCCTTCCGTCCACGTCGTGCAGGCCATAGGAGCCCACTTTGTTTCCGTGTGCATCCCCTGACTCTTTGCGAAAGTTTTTCGCCCCCTTATGGTCAACGATGTCATAACCAAAGGCATAGTTTCCGTGATCCTACACATCAACACATAATTAATTCACAATTATTTCACAAAAACTTATGAATCCTTTTACGTCTTGTTTTCTGAAACTATTGGAGTGACCGCCGTGTCCTCCATAGCTGGCATGGGTTAGAGCCAAAGTGGCCGAGAGTACAATCAACGCCTAAATGATTGAAAACACTTAACGTTAAAACATTTCAATTCAATTAATCCGAGTCTTAATTGCTTTGGATTTGTAATGAAACACACCTTTAAAAACATTTTTCAATCAATAACTGGATTAACAAAAACTTATATGAATTGTGTTGACACTCGTTGTGTGTGAGGAAAGAGAGTTTGAAAGTGAGAGTGCATTTTGGTTAGAGTCGGAACCTTTTATATGAAAATAAAGTTATGGAAAAATAATTGTTCACTAATTGTAGGATCAAATAAATACGGGTGGGGTGTATGCTAACTGTCCTATACGTCCTAAATGGTCAAGGATTCATATATCGGACTATTTTATTAGCGATAAATTCAATTATACGTTAATTCAGTTATAAAACAATCTCATAATAACTACCACTCCCTCAACAATTGGTTGGTGACATACCATGTCATACACGGGAGGCATATTCAGGGTTAGGTATATCTCTCAGGGAGGGCTAACTTTCGCTACTTAATTGTCGAATACAATGGCATTCGTATAACAATTGTGAGTATAATATCTCCTCCTCTTTCTTGAATGTGTATCGCACTGTCTGTATACCTGGGCTATGCCTCTATGCCTGGGCTCTAATGCCTACTTTCACCTAAAAGTCTATTATAATTGAATGAATGGTCGACTGTATAATGAAAACTAGATTTTGTTGCTTGACTTCAATTTGTGTGACTTTTCTGTCGATTGTAATGAACTCTAATTATTATAATGTGATTATAAACACAAAAACAATTTCAATGACCAATAAATCACTAAATGCTTGTAATTTCACTTTTTTCTGGTGTGAAAAGTGTGTAAAAAACAAATTGTGTTAAAAATTAAATGAAAATATGTCTGGAATTTGTCTCTCATTTAATATAACAATAATTTGAACACAATTTTCACACTAATGTCAAAATCAATTGTTAGTTGTTTATAGAAATCTTGTCATAAATTGTATGCTTTTTTTCATTCATTAAAAACATAAACATATTTTTTATTGAATATAATTTTGTGTTAAATACTATGTTTAACTCAATCTTCACTATAATCTGTGAAAAATTCAAATCAAATGTCTATTGAAATGAATGAGTATTTCAATCATTATTCACATTAAATATAAGTTTGATTTTGAAATAAAGTTATTTTTTGATTGAAAAAATTGATTTCTGATCTAAAATATGAAACTTTATGTCAATAAGAGACAAATATTTGCTATGAATTTGAATGAAATCTATAATTTGTTTTACTCTAATACACAAAACTAATGATACATCTAATGAATGCACAAATATTTTGATCAAAATGTGTGCACAAAAAAGTCAATAACTTTAGGAATACTTCCCTTCATTTCGATATCATATGAATTAATGAAACATAAAAATCCCAAAAATTTTTATTTGAAAAATGGGTTAATTAAAGGCTGAAAACGTTTCGTTTGTCTTTGTGTGTGGATATCTCCGGTGCCGATAGACCTGGTTATTAGGAATTTTGATAATTAATTAGTATTTTTCAGATTTACTCTAATTTCAATTGTCTTTCAATTAAAACACATTTTCAAAATAATTATTGAGTGAAACAACAAATAAAATGTTTATACAAATCATTATTAAAGCAATTATTCAAATGAAAGTCTATTTGACTGCAAATTGAATGAAAAATAGTCATAAATTCTGTAATCATTAGTGAAATGTATTGCAAATAAAGCTTTGAACTCATAAATGCATTATTTATTTCACAATATTAATGGTTTGGGCGATAAATAAAGTTTATTGAAAGACCAGGAAATTGTTAACCTTTCCATAGGTTATCATAAGTTGCCGTTAAAATGCTATTTCAGTTTATTTTTTCTTATTATAGACTTTACATAACGTTTTCAGTATTCATTGAATTATGATTTTCATGTGTTTTATGTGTTTTGATAATTAAATTTATGAATACTTGTTGTAAACATAAATATATTTCTTGTTTTCCCAAATCATTGCATATTTTTCTGTTGAAAGCAATTATTAATTTGTTTTAATAATTTCAAAGTGAAGTCAATAATAAGACTTTTGAATAAATTTATTTTTAATGTATTTGTGTCACTACAGGGTCTTAATCCAAAATGACATAATCCTGCTTCATTTAATCCACCTAATTTCTAATACCAAGGATCAACTTTATCTAAATTTGGTCTAAAGTTTAAGGTTTTGTTAATAACGTTAAATGAATTATCAAATTAAGCGATTTATTTATGCAATGTTAGGTTAGGTTTAGCCTTAATTGACTTATTTTATGCTAGATTTAGTCTATCCATTATATTTTAGTAAATTATATATACTGTTAGATACTTTTGTTCAAGCAGAAATTTCAGCTCTGATGGAATGTGTGATTATCTAGGTCAATTAAATACACAAACAAAATATTTATCAATATTTGTATTAAATTTGATTTTTTGTTGTTTTATGTAATTATATTGAAAAGAGATTAAAATAAAAATTCAATTTTTGCTTCATTTGAATATTACTTCACATAAAAGGGTTTAGTTTTTAGTAAATAGTGTTTTGAAATATATTTAATCAGAAATATTGTGACATTAAATACAATACTGTATAATAATTATGTGATGATTAAGACAGTCCTATTAATGACAGAAAATGATTCCGTTTTTTGGCTATTAATTTGAAGAAAAAATGTAAATTATATAACCCTTAAAACGTTTGGCAATAATTTTATAGCATTTATTTGTTTCTGATTATAAAAAGTAGATTTTTGTATAAAGAGTGTCAATGAGTCACAAGAATTACATTTTAGGCAATATTTTCTTCGTTTGTGTTTAACTTTAAATGATTTTTATATTAAATAAAACCTGTTTTCCATAAAAAAAACTATTAATTGATGTGAATATCAACGGAAATATTGTTTTATTTGTTGTCTATATTTGTCATTTACTAAACACATATCCAGTGAATGTTTATATTAAAAGTTTTGTCATTTATCTCAGGTTTTGATCAAAAACTTTAAGATTAGATGCAAAACAACAAAATATGAAATGAATTTCAGTTTTGAAAATTAATTTCTATGTAAGACAACAGTGAAAGAGATCTCATATTATATAAGCATTGATTAAATGTTGAGATTATAGTCAACAGAAAAATATAATTTATGAATATTTACTGTAAAAACATTAATCAAATCCTAATGAAGGCCAAGGATTTCATGAATTGTGAAGATAGGCTCACATTTGAAGGCGTTTTTCCCAATTTAGTGAAAATATTAATAAAAGATTTTACAATGTTTTCAATGCTTATGAGAAAAAGCAAATGAATTATTGATTTAATATTACATTAAATTCGTTTTCATTTCATTTATTAGTTTAGATTCACATTTGAATTCAATTTTGAAATGAAATTCAATTTATTTGAGAATAATTTGTAAAATATTTCATTCATTTTCATTTAATTCAAAACTATTTTTAAAGAATTTCATGAAATATATAATTATTTTCTGAAACTCATAACTCATTTCATAAATATTTCAAAATAATTGTCTTTAAATTAGAGTTCAACTGAGAATGAGAGGTAAAGTGCTCTACAATTAGGTGATCCCTGACATGACCTTTAGGTTAAAGTATAACATAAATTATAATTTCATTTTGTGATAGGAATTCAAGAATTTTTGTTCATTTTTATCTAATATTAAATTTGTTTTAAATGTGAAAACAATTAAAACTATTATTTTCATTGAATTAATATGTTTTACAAATAATTGCTTTAAATGACAAATAAAAGCACAAATTGTGAGATAATATCACAAAAAATAGATAATTTTTATAAAAGTTTTAATTAAAGCAAATCTTTTGTGTGAAATATAAGTGGTTTTAGTTCACAATTATGTCAATATATTATTTCACTTCCCATTTGAAGACAGGTAGTCTTACATACGATATGATGCGCTCTATAGACCATAACTGTTGTCCAATATATGAAAAGATGTCTTAAATTATTGAGACATAGAGTGAAAGGGTATTCATTAGAGAGTGTTGAGAATCAACAGTAACTGGGAATCAATTTTTTGACATTAAGTGCTAAGAAATGATTGTTTTTAATGAATATTAATTGAAGTTTTCATACATTTAATTGCAATTAAATTGATTTATGATTTAAATAATTATTGTTTTTGATTAATGAGCAGAAAGTTATTGAGAATTAACACAATTGTTGGATAAAAATCACTTTTTTGTTTCAAATACGGATCATTGAAGCAGTTGTGGGTAAGAGTTATTGTGTTTTGCATTTGTTTATAGACATTAGGAGTCCTTATAATTGAATTTGAATTTTGTTTCAAAAGTTTCTTTCTTTAAACACAAAGTTGTCTTATATTTAGATTATTATTGTTTACTTAAGTAATAAAACTGTTGATTCACTCAATCAGTTGAATAATATGCAGATATTTATGCTTTTTCTTCATAAGACGTGGGATAGTTTTGAAGTACAGTGCGATAGCATTGCTTACTAGCCTTCAAATAGACTCTCGATTTGTTAGTTAATTCATATTTCAATTGCATTTTCAAGTGTGGGTTCAATAGTATATGGGATTTAAAGTTGGGTTTCAAAAATAAATTTAGTGAACGATTGAATACTTTAATTAAGTTTTAGTTACTTTTCATTACTAATCACTCCTTGACTAACAGCCCCTTAACTAACAGCCCCTTTTGGTATTGTAGTAATGGTTTCATAACTCTTTTCATAAGGTTTTAAATCCAGAACTTTATTCAATTAATCCCTTTGAAGACAAAATACAATTGAATTGAAGGGCATTTCAAATGACTTTTTAATGCTTTCAAAGTGTGAAAAATATAATACAAATATTGTTTTGTCTATTATTTACTTATTTTCCATTATTTTATATCACTTTATATAAAGAAATGTTTAATTCAATTGATTTTTGTCTAACTTTTAGTAATTTATACGCCTTTTTAGTGACCCAATAGTCCAAAACGATTAGTCTTTTGGTTTATATATTTTTTTTAATTTTAAGTAATTTTTAACAATTAATTCACTGTTTTATTAGACTATATGTTAAAGAATTGGATAAAAATATGTCATATAATGTGAATAAATAGGTCTTAAAGTTATTCGGATTATTTTGTTTCACATAGTTTTCTCTGAAATTATTTTTAAATTATAGATGATTTCAAAAAATAGTTTTTGAATTTTTTATACCAATGATTGACACATCGTTTGCATAAATCTAATTATAGACGCAATAATCAGGAACTGTTTGAAAAAATATCGGTTTCTGTGTCTAACAAAGTGTTGACTAAAAGCAAACAATCGTTTAATTTGTGAAATTATTTTCAACTTTTTTTATAATTCATTAAAATTTTGATTTTTATAGGAATTCAGGTCTAAATGAATGCGAAAAATACAAATGCAGTTAAAGGTTTGACTGAGTTATCACTGATAACCCAAAAAACTATTTCAAAAATAAAACTTATTTTGTTTTTAAATGTAATTTCAGTTTTGTTTGACTTATTTTTTCTTAACAACAATTTTGATGCTTTTGGCCGAAGATATCGTAGACATAGACGACTCTGAAACACATAAAAATGTAAGCAAATTAAGGCTAACTTTAATTTTCACTTTAAAAATCGCATAAAAATTGAAAGTTTGACCCAAATTTTGCTGCACTTCTGCACTAAAGCTCAGGTTTTATACAAATAATGAAAATATTTAAATGACATTCAGTTTAAGTCTTGAATAGCAATAAAAATTTGAATAAAATATGAGTAAAAATAAAATTAATATAAAAATTGTTTGTTTTATTTGTTTAATAAACACTTTTATTACTGCTTTGGTATTCATTTTTAATAGAGTGGTAATGGATATAGAAATGTAAACCAAAGTCAAGACATGGATTCAGAGGATTGGTCTGATTATGGCATTGAAAACATGAGACCCGAGTCAACAGATAAGAATCCAAAACACAATCAAAACAATCGGTCGGACATTAATGTTGCCGAAACTAGACATCAAACGGATGAGCACTTTGATGGCAAAGCCTCTGACGAAGACGTCTCACAAATGTTTGACAAATTTGGAAATGATTTTAGTTTTGATGATTTGGGGTCTGATGTCAACGATTATGACAAATATTATACCACTTATGAAAGCCCTTATGAAAGGCCTTATGAAAGGCCTTATGAAAGCCCGTATGAAAGTCCCAGAAAAATGAAACCAAAAAAGAAACACAAAAAGAAAGGCCAGAGAAAGAAGAAGGGTAAAATATATAAGCGTCGGAAACGTCATGGACCACCCAAGTATCCACCTCTAGATAAAGATACCCTGTATGAGGTGGGACTTCTCATCTATACCCGAGATTTTCATATGGGATCCATTATATGATTAATTAATTTTCAATTATTTGATATAATTTTTTTTATCACAAGAACTTGATATTAGACTCAAAGTCTTAATTAATTGCAAGTTTAGGTAAACCTATAAAACTTATCTCCCGTTCCACTAATGGGTTAATTAGATTGAAATTAAATATTGAAAACAAAGTTTGAATTTTTTGTTTGAATTTTAATTATTATTTTTTTTATTAAACTTTTGTTTTAATTTATTCACACGTTTTGATTCAGTTATCACTCGATTCGGTACTAATAGTGAAAATATATAATTAAATCATTTCATGAAATATCATAAAAACGTTTTAATAAATTTAAATGTCGATTACAGGAAGGACTGGTAGAAAAGGTAGGAAAGGGAAGGAATAGTTTTATTTAATCTCTTTTTTCTTAAATTTTCTTTAATTTGTGATTCATTTTTGATATGAAGTCATCCGTGAATTGATTTTTGAGATAAATAGTAATCGTATATAAAATTGTTTGGGTTTTCGCTCTGATTAACAAAATTACTCCAAATATTATTGTATAGGTTTTGGTGCCGGAGATCACCATTGAATCTCTGATAACCGCAAAAGAGGGACAAAATCTAAATAACAATTATTGTTATTATTTAGTGATTAATCTCTGATTATAGGCTTAAATGTGAGAAAAAGGCAATTGTTTTGCAAAGCATTGCTTAATTGAGTTATAATTAGATAATACAACGAATGACACAATAATTGATGGATTGGTTGCCATTATATCCAATTTGTTTTTGACTGGTCTTCAATGTATTTAAATCGTTGTTTTAATAAAGGCTTCATTTGAACGATGCTTTGCATAGCTTTGCTGTAAAGCATTGAATATAAAGCATAGTTTTGTTCACAAAATAAAACAATTAAAAGTTATTTTGGTTTAGTTTTCAATTAAAATAATTACACGTTTTGTCAATAATAATATAAAATCTCAATAATTTTTAATAATTTTAATTCAAAACAAAATTAAAATAACTTTTTAATTGTTTTGTAAACAAAACTATGCTTTATATAAAATGCTTTGCAGTAAAGCTATGCAAAGCGACGTTTCATTTGGTTTTCAATTAAGTAATTATTTTTCAATTTATGAAATGTTAATTGAGTTTTGAGTAATCATTGGCAGTGATTGTGAAAACATTTTCATTTATTCAAATCATATTAAAGATATTCTGTATTATTTTGAATCTGAAAACATATTGAAACACATTTTTAAATCAATAAATATTTTAATGTTTTTGAAATCTCTTTCAATGCATAAATGTTTTTCTCAAATAAATGTTAATTTTATTTATTATTCAATTTTTTTTCACAAATGGTTGGAAAGGTATTGGAGTTTTGAATCCATAACTCATTTAATTAGACCTTGTTTTCAATATAAGTACATTACATGTGATTTTATGAGATTCAGGGAATTACTCATAAATTTTAATAAACATTAAATCAATTATTAATTTATATAAATATATAAAACATTGATTTCTTTGGATATCATCTGATGTTTTCACCGGATTATCAAAAGTCAATGAAAAGTCCTAAACATGAAAAAAAAATTAATAACTCTCTGAGGCTTTAAATCAAATGAATCCGTATTTGAAAGCCTCAGAGAGTTATTAGTTTTTTACGGATTCATTTGATTTAATTGCTTTCAAAGCATTGAATTTTGATTTGAAATGAGTTTTAAAACACTATATTAGTAGTGAGTAGTTGTGAACAACTCCTTCGCATTTGAAAACTGATAAATCAATACCTAATTACAGACAAACTTTAAAAGTCAGACAAACAGTGATTCCTTATATAAAAGAAAACTTTCACTTTTGATGCAGGGGTTGAATGAATTGTCAAAATGTTTGAAACGATGAAAAACAATGAAATTGTTTCTATGAATTAACTAATTATACCTCATCTCTGGCCCTGACCTCATACCGGTCCGCATACCTGGCACTCAAACCATCCATTTATTGAATACTAATGAAAGTGAAGACACATTTTTCATCACTTTATTTCACGTTTAATAAGAATTTATGACTAAAAAAGTGTTAAAAATACAATTATTAATGAAAATTTCAAATACAATATACAGTAAAAACATTTGATAATACAATCGCACACCTAATTCGTCCTAGATTATTATTATGCTAAACTGGGAGTTAAGGAATTCAAAAGCTAACTGTGCTGTACATTAATATAGGCATCGAAATGGGTTTTTTGAATCATTAAAATACAGACGAATAGAAGACTTTGATTACAATTCTTATGAATATTATTATTGAGTGTTTGAAAGTGAAAATAGGATTTCAGTATTGGGTTAAGGATTATAAGGATGTCATACAAGTGCTCGCTTTCATTAGTAGGAGTAGTAAATTGTTGCACAGAATTAGCAGATTCTCTCCCAAACACCTGCATTCCGGTGCCCGTTGTTAAGGGCGAGGAGTTTTACAATTTTGTTTATTTTAGTGGTATATAAGCGAAGATCTCAAGAGTTGTTCATTCAGTCCAAGACATCGAAAGTTTTGTTTACTTTCTTTGAGTTTTTAATTCAATTTCATATCATTTTATTTAATAATAAGTTTTTGCTATAAAAATGTACTCAAAATCGGTGATCATTAGATCCTTGTGCTTGAGTTTGTGTGCAATCGTCGCAACCTGTCATCAATATCCGATACATCAGTTCATTGAGTCCCGTCCGCCACGACTGCCCATATATGGACCTCAAGTGCCCTTCTTTGCCGCTTCCGTCAAATCGCCGCCAATTGTCGCCTCAATTAAGTCTCCGCCAGCTTTCGTTCCGTTGCCACCCGTGACTCGTGCCAGAGTCGGGATTAAAACTGTTGTCCACAGACCACCACCCGCTCCCCTCGCAGTGCCTGTTGTCCAACAGCCCGTCCCTATCATAGAACAGCACGAATTGGTAATCAAATAATAGTTTAAACTGTTGTATGACTTCTGGATTATCCAATGGTTAGGTCGGAGTCCCGGAGCCCTATAACTTCAACTTTGATGTGAAGGACGACAGCGGAAACGGTCAATACAGACGAGAGTCTGGCGATACCGCCGGTGTTGTTCGGGGATCGTATGGATATACCGATGCCTACGGCTTATACAGAATTGTTGATTACGTGGCCGATAAGGACGGGTTCAGAGGTTTTGCTAAGGTTTTAGTATTCAATCATTTTCATTGACTTTTTAATTATCACTGATAGCGAGCATCCGAACCAATGAGCCGGGTCTTAATGAGCCCAGTCCTATCTCAGGACATGTGCCAAACCCCGCCGACATCACTCTGGCAGCAGAGGACACACCGGCGCGAGTGAAGGATCTCATCCGATTGGCACCCATTAAGGCATATGACGGCAGAATCCGAGCACCGGTTGGTAATACTGTCGACAAATATGTGTCAAAGGATTAGAAATATTTCAAAGTTTTTAATGTTTTTATAAAATTTCAAAATTTCTTCCAAAGTATTCTCATTTAACGTCTGACAAACTGCTTGTGCAATATTAACACCAGTGCTTGCAATCAGCCCTTTCATCACAATTATAGCAATGAATGAATTTTATTATAAATTTTCAATTGTTTTGTAATTTTCTTAAATTTAAATAAAAAGTTTGTCAAAAGTCTGAAAATAAATATTTATTTAATTGTTTTTCAATCTACCGGTGCTTTCATTAAGATTTTGGCAAAACTGAAGAACAGATTGAAATACGAGAAGACAGTAAAAAATTGAAACATTTATTTAAAATTGAAATTTCATTACAATATTTGAAAAGATATTAACGTTTTGAAGGATTATATAAAAAATTACTAAAACTTAATAATAAATGAAAAAATATTTATAAAAACAATGAAATTTAAAAATCCATCCAAAAGTAGGCACCGGTAGTGCTATACACACACACACACACGGATTTCATACGACTGTTGTTGTAGAGCTACTTCTTGTGGGTTAAGAGGTCAAACGGCGGCCACTTCTTCGGGTCAAACAACTCCTTCCTCTTCTCCCGAACGCTATACCATTGGACAGTCTCACTGATCCCGTAGTCAATGAGCACAACGTCTGCAAACGCACCTGAATTACAATATAGATATTTTCTGGTTAGGGTTGCTCTGCACCAGCACTTCATCTTCAGAGAGTAGGCGAAGATCTGTTCCCCGAGGGGTAAGACCTCAATAAGACCGGGCTTGTGATTGTAACCGAAGGGACAGATGCTTTGGATTTGACTCTTCAATGAATCAAACTTTTCTTTGTCTGACGTCTTCTGGACATAGAATTTGTTAGGACTGTCCACTACGAGGACATTCACCACCTCTTTGTTCATCGTTTCATCCGATTTCGGTATCTCATCGATGGTCTCCTCGGCATCGCTCTCATCACTGGACAGTTCGATAGCATTCTCGGACTCAACACTCTCTTCGACGCCATTCTCCACATCAACCGAAATGGAGGTCGAAATCACATCAATAGATCCAAAGATCTTCAGCTTCTCCTCAACTGTCGGATCGGAAAACAATTTGAATTCATTTTGCGGTCAATTCATTGGCAATACGTTTGAATTGAAGACCAATTGGTCGATCAGTTCCTTCAATACAGTCCTGTCTTCATCGGTCTGTGTTTGCGGACACTGAAAGAGCTTTCCCTTCAGTTTCCGATCGTTTGCTTAATATCTCATTCATACGAATCACCAGATCTTTGAGCCGATTGTCTTCCGTTTTGTCCATTTCCTCCATAAACTCCTTTTCCCTGAAGGAGTTCCTTCTCCTTCATCTGAAGACTTGAATACATTTTGTGAAACAACTCTTTGATCACACGAATCGGATCCACATATTCTTCCAACCCTTTGACCAACAAATCCTCTGAACTCTAAATATAAACACAAGAAATGAGTGAATAATTAAAACTTAAGACACAATTGAAACCATTGTTTGGTTTAAATTCCGGATCTGTTGTTCAATGTCTTCAATCTCTTCCTCCACTTCTTTTAACTCCTTTTTCTTTGCCATAAACAGAGGTTTGTTGTCATCGCTGGTATCGGAAGTGTTGGCAGCGGTGACGGCATTGAGCTCTTCGTAAGCCTTGCATTCATTGACATAAGTGTTGAGATAATTGTCTTTAATTGTCTAAAAATGAGTCAATCGTTGGTTCAGTTGATCCGTCCTTTGCTTTAAATCCTTTTCCAAAGACTTAATCATTTGATCCAAACGTCGGTCCGTCTGCTGAAGATTATCCACATTTTGTGTCTCTCTTTCGATGTCTTCGAGTAATTGGTCTGAAAATGGATTGAAAGACAAACCAATGAATGAATGAATGGATGGTTTGGTAAAAGACATTAAAGACAAACCTTTGAGATGAAGATTGTCTTCAAATTGTTGGCAAAACCTTCTCATACTTGTCGTCCACTTCTTGGATGTGGTCTTCAATTGATTGACATTTTGTTCAACACTTTTGTCGACAACTTTTGAGTCATTTTTTGACCACTTTTTCATCAAAAAACGATTCATTCCTCCACTTCTTGTGATTGTCTTCAAAACTGATCTCAAAATTGATATTAAAATTAATTTTTTGTCTTTTATTTGAGATTTTGTTTACGTTTTTGTGTTTTCGGGAAAACAATAAACAATTGAAACGAAAGTGAAATGAATTGAAAACACATTCAAAACAATCGTTACTTGAGTTGCAATGAAAGCGCACTTAAAACGCATTAAAGGGTTCGAAAAGTGAGTCAATAATTGTCACGTCTTTTATGAATTCATATCAAAAGACAATTCATTCAAGAATTGAATACTTTTTTCTGAATTCTTGAATAAATTTAAATGAATTTCATTTAAAAAACAATTAATAATTGGTTTTAAATAAACAATAATTTAATTGAAAATCAAATTAAAGTGAAATAAATATATAGTTTTATCACTCATTCACTCAGAGGTGAGAAAAGTTAGGCTTTTATTGAACTTAACGTCAGTTTAAGCCTTAAGTAAAAACTTTTGGCTTAAAACCTGTGACGCAGTTATCAGTCGTCTGTCAATTGATTTCACAATTAATTCACTGTTTTTTGTGATTAAATCTTAAATTGAATTGAATTTTATGTAAAAATAGTTAAAAACAATTGAATTTTGAATAAAATTTAAAATCAAATGTAATTTTCATTTCATTTCAATTGAATTTTATTTTGTTTTTCACTTTTCAATCAATAGTTTACCGAAAATGTCATTATTTTCGTTCAATTTTCGGCCCAAAAGGCCGACCACTGACTCAACCATTGGTAACAAAGACAACGTTTCCAACACTTCAACGCCTTTTTCCACCGATTTTTCAGCCACTTCTGGAACCGTTGGAAGTGTTGGCCACAAGTCATCAAATGTCAGAAATGAAGACAATGTCAGCGTCGGTGGTCTCAACGCCAACTCAACCCATGAAGAGATCAGCGATGACTCAAATGAACTGAAGAAAAGAGTGGCCAAAAAGATCACAGATTTTAAGATAAGTCTTCAACAAAAGACCAAATATTTCAATACTGAAAACCAAGAACTGATCCAAAATGTGGAGACAATTGAAAGACAATTCAATGAATTGGTAGTCACTGTTGAGTCACAAGTAATTGAATTCAAAGATCAGATGAAAGCCATTGAAAGCGAAAAAAAATCAGTACAAGTCTGAAGTGGAGTCACAAAACACCCAAATATCTAATTTGAAGACAATTGAAGTCCAAAACCAAGAGCTGATCCAAAAAGTGGTGACAATTGAAAGACAATACAATGAATTGGAAGTCACTGTTGAGTCAAAAGAGACGAAATTCAAAGATCAGATGAAAGCCATTGAAAGCCAGAAGAAGACAATTGAAGTCCAAAACCAAGAGCTGATCCAAAAAGTGGAGACAATTGAAAGACAATTCAATGAATTAAAAGTCACTGTTGAGGCAAAAAACACCCAAATATTAAATATGAAGACATTTGTTGCCAACAAAGCACTGAAAATCCAAGACATGAAGTCTGAAAAGACTCGTTTGAATAAAATGATTGACGAATTGAATGCACAGTTGGTTTCAGTTAACAACGGGAAACAAAACATTGAAATCAATGCTCAAAATGAAAAACAAACCCTTAATCAGGGGTTTGAACAGCAGATCAAAGAATACGAGTCAGACATTGAGACACTTAGAGATGAGGTGAAGAAGTTGTCGGACATTAGGGAACAGAATATTAGTTTAATCCATGAATTGGAGTCAAAGGTCAACCAAACTGTTGTGGAAAAGGAGGCGATTGAACAGCGATTGCAAAACCAATTGAAGAAATTGAAGACCAATTTTGACCACAAAATCAGTGAATCCAAGAATAAAATCAATGAATTGGTGCACAAAATACAGGACTTGAATGAATTGAAGGCCAATAATGAGACCACTATTAGTGATATGATGTCTGAGACCGAGACACTGAAATCAGACAAACAATACCTGTCCTCCCAATTGGAACGACAGGAACAGGAGGTCAACAAACAGATGTCGGACTTCAATAAAATCCTTGAGAGTTGTAAACGTGATTACAATAAGAGAATTGTAGACAAAGAGGAAAGGATTAAAGAGTATAAGAGAGAACGCGAGAGGAATCGGCTCTCTATCGACCAACTGTCCAAAAGTTTTGACCAACTGTCCAAAAGGTGTGATCGTTTGGAAACTGAGAAACAGACGATGAGTGTGAGGCTACAGGAACTGACCCTCACTTCTATGCGTCCAATGACTTCATCGCCTAATCAGGTCTTGACTCCGAGATTCATGTCTCCGATAGAGTGCAGCCGTTTGGCGCACAAAACCAGTGCCCCATTCGCTCAGCCGTTGCCCAAAGCCGATGAATACCAGTTTGAGGACTCGGATAATGACATCTCTTTGTCTGCGAAACAAGAAATGAAGAAAACCATCAAAAGTCGTCAAAAATTGACCGAAACTTCAAAACAATTACAAAACAAACCGAAAGTCGTGTCTAAAAGTGATTCAAATAAAGGAAAGACAGGAAAGGATAACAAAAAAGTGGTCAAACATTCCTCTGATGCCAATAAGAGCAGTACTTACGACCTCATCGGCCAAAATAAGTTAATAAAAGCGAAGGCCAACAATACCAGTGCCGGCCAACGGTCTGCAGCTATGAAATCTAGAAGTCTATCCCCCGTTAGGGTTGACATGAGCTTAGTTGCAGAAAAGGACGGCACCGGCAATGACACCGATGAATACGATATCGGAAAAGTCGACAAAATAGAGGAACCATTAAAGAAAAGGGTTAAGACTTTGAGTGACTCACATAAGACTTACGGAAAGACGATTAGAGGCACGTTTAGAGCTCAGGGAAGGCCTACTCAAAAGGATGACCTTTCATGGCTTGACCTTCTTTAGAGACCAGACATCTAATCAATTATTTCTTCCATAGCTAAGGGAAAGCCTACCGAAGACTCAGAGCTCAAATGGCTGTTTGATTAGAAGCCAACCATCCGTTCAAACATTTAATACATTTTTTCAATAGTTTTTGTTTTTTTCTTCAATTAATTATTTATTTATTTATAATTAATCATTAATTTTGTGTTTAAATATGTTTTTCTTCAAAATCTTATAATCATTTCAAAGTTTATTCACTTTTTTCAATCATTTTTTATAATAACTGAAATTCAATTCAATTGTGTTTAAGATTTCAATCATTTATAAAATTTTCTGTATTTTCTGTTCATTTAATTGTATTTTGAATTCATTTCTAAAAATAGCTATAAATTGCAAACATTTTGTGTAAAATATTTGAATGAATGATAAAATCATTGAAAATATTTTAAGTTTGTGTTTAATGACCGAAAAATCAATTCACGAAACGATAAATAAATATAAAATTGATTTAAATGTAAAAATATTTAATCAATTACTCATTTATTATATTCTGATATCAATTGATAAAAACATTTCAAACAATTTGTTTGTATTTTTCAGTCAAATCATTAAATTCATTGTATTTTTGAACCTAATTATGCAAAATATTTTAAGTTTTATTAATTTGTAACGTATAATACCCCTTACCATGGTCATCCCGGGTCATATACTCAATGGTAATGATCTCCAAACAAATGTCATATCAATAAGCATTTCAATAATTTTCTCCACTCTTTGATCTAATTTTAATTCAATTTGAATCTAAAATATGATAAATAAGTGTAAAAATGATTAAACAATACTTCAATACTTTTGCGTCTATTTTGTTGATTAAGTCTTCAATTATCCTATAAATAGATCCCGTAATGAGTTCTTCATTTCCATCAGTGTTTACAACCATT
Organism: Pantelozetes paolii; assembly: GCA_034687845.1. Classification (NCBI taxonomy): domain Eukaryota; kingdom Metazoa; phylum Arthropoda; class Arachnida; order Sarcoptiformes; family Oribellidae; genus Pantelozetes; species Pantelozetes paolii. Next base: position 32,021 of record JAQGAT010000312.1, read on the forward strand.
TCTTCAATTATCGTCAGTTTTGAGTTGAAAGAGGTTTCAAGTGTTGAATGTTTTGATTCAATTGAAAGTGTTTTTTGATTTAATTGCTCAAAATTGATGTCAATTCTCGTCAGTTTGTATGTGTTGTCATACGCCTCCAAAAGACGGATCCTTTCATCGATTGAGACTAAAGTGTGATAAATCTGTTTTCAATGTAATGTTTGACTTTGAATCGGTTGACCATTATTTTGGTCTGACATTGATACTACTATACCTATTATTTTAATTACAATTTGTGTACCCTGGTGAATCTATAACTCTTTAACAATAAATAATTTAATATTGATATTCATAACTATAAATGTCATGATTAAATCAAAATTCAAATCAGGCACAAATTAATTTATGATATAATAATATAATCAATAAATAATATGAATAATGATTTTTTAATTTATTTTATTTATCAATTGATTTCTTGATTTCAAACGTATATTACAATTGAATTAAGAATTCTTGTTTTCAATATCTATTATCAGATCAATAATTGCCATCAATTTATACATATTATTATTATTATAGGTATTTATTATAACAAGGGTGAATCTATTTCAACAAGACAATTTAGGTGTTCGTTAGCAGAGTCAATTCAAAACCCCAACCTTTTAAATAAACCCAGAACCAATATATAACTGGCGACTGAGTCAAAAACATAATCAAAATAATTATAACTATTTAAAGCAAACAAATCATAACAAGTTAAACCGATTTCACTTTCAGACAAGTGTTCAATAAATGATTGAATTTTCAATTGCTCTTGCTTATTTAATCTATTGTTTGATCTTGATAGATATGAGTTGAGGAGCATTAACGGCATTTGTGATGCGAAGGTAACTGTTGTACATAAATAGGTCAATGAATAAGTTGAAAATATTATTATCATGGATATTTCAATTGCGATTATAGAATACAAAATATTTGTGTCTGGTAACAATGAACTATATAATAAAATATTGTTAGCAGGCTTAATTAATTTCATGGCAACAAAAATAATATATTTTACACAATTATCGTTCAATAGTTTGACTTCATTTGCAAATGTATTATGAATTTCAATGTTTAATAATAAATCTCTATTTTTATTATGTCTTAAATTATATTTCATTTTATTATATACTTGAATAAATTGATATTTAAGATATAATGTTCCAGTGTAGAAATGAATTGGACCAGCTACAATTAGTGATGTTATATCATAGATACAAAAGGTGTTCATAAATATATTGATAATTAGAGCTAATAATGAAAAATTCATCTTTTCATCAAAATAGCCTAATATTGGCGGTATATTCAGCATTAAATTGATTGATAAACAAATTGTAAAAAATGTTGGCCAAATCAACTTGGTACAAATATTTAAGGATTTATAAAACATGGCCCGATATTCATGATTGAGTTGTTTAATATGTAAATTATGTTTCAATTTATAATAAAAGTTTAGATATTCTAAATTGTCTTGAACTTCTAATTTGAAAATTATCAGAAAGTTAATAGCAAAACAACTTGTGATTAAACCACCAAACATTGTCAAATTAATTAGTCTAGCATAACCAAGGTAGTGATTGGCATTACATGTCAGGTCTCTGTAGTAGCCGTCGACAAACACAACACCAATCAAATACCTGATCCCAACTAACATTGAATTGAATTTACATAAAACACATAAAAATAATTTCCATTCACTTCGATATCCATTCATATATTCATCAGAAGAACGTGAAATAAAAAACAATGTTTTTGAGAAAAGACTTTCTATTCTTTCAATGATTTTGATTTCATCTTCTTCAGTGAAATGATCTCTCTTAATATTATACAGAATATTATTAATCCATCTCATCATTGAAAGTACTGTCCATATGATTGTCCTAATGTTGTTTTCAATTGCAAAACATTTCAACAATTCATACATTTTTGTTGTAATTATTTACAAATTAATTTTGTATTTAAATATTTTAAATGCTAATATTTATAATTTTAATAATATACCTGATAAAATATCTTTTCAATTAATGCGACGCAATTATTAATATATCTAATAATATTAATGTCAATAATATAATCAATAAATATCTTAATTAATGAAAATATAATGAATACTACTATGCATTAGATTGTATTGATTTTTAATTAACCTATATAGTATTGTGAATAAAAGTTTTATCATGCAATATATTTTGTGGGCGTTTAACGATACTATCGATTATTTCAAACCAATCCAAAGATTATCAGAAATATTATTGTATTTAATCGATAGCTTAAGAAATAGCACTTAGTTTTGAATTATTGTTTCAAAAAAATGTTTGAAAACTATTTTTGTATTTATTTTTTTCGCACAAAAATTTAAAATAAATATAATTTTTCATATTTAATAACAATTAAGAAAAACAATCAAGATCATTTCAAGGCCACTATAAATCACCATCGTCATCATCTCTCTCCACTAGACGCTCAGTGCCCTTCGGAAAAGCAGGCAAATTCTCGTTCACTTTAGTGCTTCTGGGCTTCGGCTGCCTCTCCCTGGGCTCCGGTATGTTTATATCCCTGGGTATATCGACACCGCTATCCCTTTGGACATTGATTTTCGGTACACTAAACGTCGGTATTCTAATCGCAGGTACGCCCAGATAGCCCCGAGTGAACGCATAGTAAATAATGGCGACCACCAGTGCTATGGAGGCGATCACAGCCACCAGAATCATAAACACCGTTCCCTTCCATCGGCTCTGCCTCTGATTAGTGGGCAAATCGTTTGGGCCTAAAGTGCATTGAATTATTAATTCAATTGAAAACTACCTTTCCTTCAATGAAAGCACTCACTCATACAATAGGGTTCACTACCACTCCATTTGCCGTATTTATTACAGGCCCGCAGAGCGGAGCCAATCAATAGCTTTGGCTCCTTAGCACTGGTAGTGCACCAGTGGATGGACAGGGAGTCAAGTGCGGCAACATATGTAGATTGATCTCGCTGAATTAGATTATCCCAACGATCGTTCATATAGTTCTCGTTTGAGGGACGGGTTATTGTACACAACTCCGCCTTTCGACAGATGGGGAACTCCCCGACCCATCGGCCGTTGAGGCCACAGCTGACCAACGGCTTACCCACCAATTCATAGCCTAATTGGTAGCGGAAAACAAGACATCACTTAAAGTGACAGTAATTTTATAATACATATAAATCACTGATCAATGAATTGATCCAAACCTTCAGCGCAGGTGTAGTTCCACTCACGAGTGTTGGCATTGAAGGTGACATTACTATGGAGTGGTATATCAGGTGAACCGCAATCGTCTTTGGATACCATCACCGCCAGTGAACACAGGGATATATTCCGGGTCTTATAGTCATAGGTTTTAAACTGTTTCGGATCAATGAAGAGAGAAATTGACGTTTCGGTGGACCTGTGCTGCGACTTGGGGTCAGTCATATCGCACGTGAAGAAGAAGAAAGTGCCGTACTTTGAGTGCGAGTAATCCCAGGCCGACGTCAAATTACAAGCCTTGACACCAACGTTGTCGGACACCTGTGCGGTCACCGGTGTGTTGGCCAGTATACTCTGGTCAGTGATCTTCTGCTTGGTGCCAAAGAAGCCACCTGGGTGCAGCATCACTGTGAAGAAGGTGATCACTTCGCTCTGGTTTAGCCGCAAATACCACTCGTGTTTGGAGTCGACGCTAAACGTAGCGCACTCTCCAGACTCCGGGTCTCGTCTAAAGTGGTTTAAGGGGACAGTAGTTTAGATATTAAGGGCCGGAATTCAGTGATACCTATAGGAGAAGTGCTCATCGATTCGCGGGTCCGAGTGATTACTGTTGTCCATCACTACGTGTTTGTTAATCCAATTGCCATTGTTGTCGGCGTCGAACACGTATATAGAGCTCAGGGAGATTTTGTTGCCCCAATTGATAGCTAGTTTAAAATGAGTAGCAAATAAGGGGTATATTTAATATCAGATATACTGATCTCTTACCACACTTGCCAACCCTCCCCACCCATCGGCCATTAACGCAGGTCCTTTTGGCCACATCGCCGAACACCCACCGATAGACAGACTCGCACTGGTAGTAAATCTCAGTGCCGTTCTCATAGCGATGCCGCAAATCTGATTGTATGCCATAAAGTCGGTAGCGTTTGGCTGAGGTAGGCTTCGCCAGCAGCGGTATCGCCGGTATACCACAGGCCAGTGCTGTGTCGTTATAGCTGTCGACTATACTCTGGAACGTCTCATAAGTTGTCGACGACTTGTCGCTCAAGTCTTTGTCGATTTCCTTGAAGTACTTGGCATTCAGTTTGTCTTTAGTGATACAGAAGGGGTCAGTGCCCGACCACTTGCCACCTGTGCCGCACACGCGCACCGAATCGCCAATCATTAGTTGGTCTCCCTTTCCCGTACAGCTATAGGAGACAACACTACCGCCAACAGCACTGGAATTGCTATCAAATGTGAATAAGTGCTCATATTTTGCTTCAACACTAGTGGTCTTGTCCTTTGATGGTGGATAAGGACAGGCGGTCTGGGGCTTACAAGTGGGGAACGGGTCTAACCTATTGGTGAACGACATTGAGTTTATAATCAGTTCAAGTGCTTAACACAAACCACTCATTATTGAGACCACACTTGACGTCTTCATTGCCTATCATTTCAAAGCCTTCGTCGCACTTATATCTATAAAAGGGATTTGCGGTGTATTTGTTACTGTTCTTGATATACTCCAGGGTCGAGTGTAGGACAATGTCGGCTGAGCCGCACCGATAGAAAGGCATGAATGAGTTGGTGTAGAGTCTGAGCTCACAAATGTTGACCACATCTCCACTGAATTCAATGGTAATCGTCTGCGACTGGTCTTTATCCCAGGCCTCATAGATCGAGTCGCCATCAAACTCCATAAGACAGGTCAAATTCAAGCGCACAGTGGTCTCAGTGCTCTCCATTATAGTTGGCAGGCATTCCCGTAAATCGTTTACCTGTTTATCAATTAGTGATTCAATTCACAGAATATTCTCTCAATTCCTGAGTTATAATCAAACCTTTGAATACTTAATGATATTTTTGGCGTCGCTTTTGTCTAACTTTCCCTTTTTGTCCAAAACAAGTAATTCAATGTAAGAGACATGTCGTTCCGGTTTAGTTAAGTGCACTTTCACACTGTTCACTGAGTGTGCTCTTGTGGTACGGGTTGAGGACAGACACGCATCGTGTTTATAATCCACAAAATAGGCAGCGCTTAGATCCCGGTTCATCTCTCTGTCCTTATGATTAAACGTGTGGTTCCTATTATCGGCCAAATTGACGGCACTTATAGTCCCAAACCCTAATTCCTCGACTATTATTGTGGTTAAAAAACTCATTGATTTAAAACAAAACAAAAAATTCATTTCAATTATTACCGCATTTAGGGATACCTCCCACCCATTGGCTGTTATGGCATCTCCTCTCCCTATTACCAAGTATCTTTAGGTCCTCTAATTGACAATTGTATTCAACCCTTTCCCCTTCAAAATAGATTTGACGTATTTTGTCGATTTGTGCTAATATTGTGTCGGTTTTAGACAATAGTGTTATAAATATTTGACAAAAAATATAAATTTATTAATGATTTTTAATTTCAAGAATATTCCTCACCGTTATAGGGAATGGCAGGCAAACCACAGTCACTAACTACATAGCTGAATAAATTGATCAAGATCAGTGTCGGTATAAACAATAGTTTATCATTGATTCTCATTTTTAATATTGCAATGAATTTATCCGATACTGAGATAAGAACTGATAGTTTTGAAGGATTGAAGTGAAAAATTGGTTTCAATTGTTTGCTAAACCTATGTCTGAATCAACACAAGAATTACTGCTTTTTGTTAAAATTCAATGTAATTTTGATAATGACATATAAATACTAGTTTTCGTATCATTGATGGAAAGATATATTCAGGGTGTTTAGAAAAATCAGTATTTTATTGAAACATCATTTCGTAATGAATTGAAAAACAATTATCAAAAATAGTGAAATCTTTTTGCATTAATAATAAGTAATTATTTTTGTTTTCAATAGTAATTATAAAAACAATTAAAACATTGTTTCAAATAAATTCAAATCACAATTCATTTCAAACTCAAAACTATTGAACAAAAAATACGATGCTGTTCAATGGAGTCATAATTCTCACCCCTTTATCAGTATTAATATCTGCTTGAAGTGAAACGAAAACATTTTAAAATTTGAAAAATACCCCTTAAATACCCCTTGCCTTCGGTAATGAAGAGGGGGTGAAGTCTCATAGAATATCCATACCCTTAGAATAGGGACAGAATTGAAATTCATCTGAAAATACACAAAAAGGGGTTATTTTTGCGAATGATATCAATATTGAAACACATTTTACCGTAATTTGCAATCATTTCAAACATTTTGACAATAATTTTACGCTCC
>JAQGAT010000313.1:0-38349 GCA_034687845.1 Pantelozetes paolii
TGAGAAGTTGTCTCCAAATGGACCGACGATTGGCTTTTATTGTTTGGATTTATATCCTATGAATAGTTTTGAATTTTTTGAATACATTGTAAACGCAATCAAAACCTATATTTTAATTTTGCAAAATCTCTGAAATGAAATACAAATATCAAAATCACTTATTTTTATAAAATTTATAATAAATTGCAAATATATTTAAATAAATGTTCACTTTTTCAAAAGGCATAGAAATGTTTGACTTTTAGAGTAGTTTTCCTAAAAATGAAATTAAGTCTTATTTATCGATCATTTGTTTGACTTAAATGTATATTAATTTAAGAAAAAAAAACAATAAAAAGGACAAAAATGCTAAGAATATTGAGTTAAACGTCTCTGAAGTGAACAAAAAACGATAAGAAGTTTGTTTGAAAACCAATCAATCATTTCAGACAATTAAGAGTGACTTAAATGTGAAGAAATTGAAAATCAATTGTTTTCTTGCCTTCAAATCCTATTAAGAAATGATTGCAAAGAAAATATACTTTGGATTTAAATTACGTTAAATTAGGCCTAAGTTGACACAAAATAAACACAATTTGACACTAATTTTGTTTTCAAACTTATAATACAATAATTATTTTTAGAAAATATTTAATTATTACGAAATTATTCATATTTCTTGTAATAAAAGTATATTTTGTGGTATCCAGGGTTAGGTTATATTTAGTATCCAGTGATCTATTGTTGTGTTGCCATAAAATTAAAATATAGAAATAAATGCAAGTTTTATTGCATTCAAAACAGTTTTACATTAAATCAAAATCTTATTCAGAAATGCAATAAACAATTGAAAAATAAAAGTATTTTCTGTTTTTTGAGATACTTTTCAGTGAATTCACATTCAATTCAAGTATTATTTTAATTTGCATTTACTTAACAGAAATTTTAAGTCAAAAGACTATAACAAATGACATTTGAAAGCAATTTAATGCTAATCTTTGGGGTATTTATGCGCCAAAAGGTTTACAAATGAATTGATAATACATTCTTCAAATGCCTTCACAAAAGTGATTCAAACATTCAATTCATTTAAAAGTGAATCAAATGATGCGATAATAACTTAAAAGTATTGTTTCTTTCAATTATTTTTAATCATTAAAACAATTACTTATAAATTAAAATGATTTTGTTTGCAATCATTTGTTTCAATCAAATGACAAATAAATTAAGTATTTTTTGCTGTTTTAGAAGTGATTTCAGAATAAATATATACAAAACTTTTATACAACTAAAAACACAAAACAGTTATTTATTGATAAGTTTTAGTTTAAAATTAAAACGTGATTTATCCGTTAATTAATAATTACCCCCTTAAAGGTGGAATTTTAAAGTATTAGTATTCTTTTGTTTAAAGGATTTTAATTGAAAAAATGTGAGCCAAATATGATATAAATTTTGACAACAATTGTGAACAAAGTTATTAAATATTTAATTCAAATGTAATTAATGAGTGGTTTTGTGTTTAGACATCAGTTTTGGTGAAAGAAATTAAATATTCATTACATTTAATAAATGAAACAAATGTTAGACAGAAGTGAAAAATAGTAGAAAACAAGTTCAGAGCAAATCCTAAAACTCTATTAACAGTGAAGTGTAAACATTGAAAGACCTAATCATTGAGTGCAAAGACATTTCCACCGATCCTACACTTCCGTCGTCACTCAATTCATCATAAAAACCGGAAGCGTTTGAGATTCAGACCATAAGAACTGAATACCAGAATCGACTATAAAATAGGGTTTTTGTCAAATGAATGCCAACTCTTCTCCTTTTGATGACAAGAATCATAATGATATGAAAATTATTTATTCCCAGTCTTTTCACTCTTATATTATATAATATATAACTTATATAACCATTGAATAAAACTTTATTTTATTTCTTTTCAAATCCTTTTATTATTTTTACATAACTTTTATTCAATTCTGAATTTCTTTGGAAATTCTGAATGAATTGAATCAGAATTTATAGCAAAACTGATTGTTATTATTGTTATAAATATTAATATATTATTTCATTCATTAATACATTTATTATCTTTAATTTATTTTCGCCTTTCTCATATTTTTCAAACATTGGGGTTTGTTTAATTTATAGACAATACAGGAATTTATACATTGCTGATGTACAATCTGCAAACCACTGGTAGTTGTTCAATATACAGAGTATCTACCTGTACCAATATTACAGATTCAATATTGCAATGTCTGTCTAGTCTTGAATGTGACACAAACTAAGAAAATAGTGTCAATACAGAAGAGGATAACAAAACAAATCTGTTATCAAATGAATAAATTTAATATTAATTATAAGCAAAGGTTAGAGAATTTGAACATAATTTCAATTGAAAGCCGGAGAAAGATATCAGTTTTGAAAATACTCTTCAAAAGTATTTATAATTTCAGTGATATTCCCATTGAATGAAAAAATCTGTTTGTATTTTCAGAAAACGAGAGAAACGGAAAACTGATTGTCAAACACAAGACTAGAAATATATTTTGTGATAAAAACTTATTTTTATTTTCTATTGATTTGTTTAATTCATTGCCTCTTGTAATCAGAAATAAAAATGTTTAATGAAATGTGAACCGCATTTATGTGTCCATTGATTAAAGTCTCATTTGTGTGTGAATTAATAGACCACTCATTTATAATGTTACATACAGTATGACATTTCTCAATTAAAATTTATTTCAAAAATGATTTAAATATTTGAAAATATTTGAGAAAAAATCAATTCTTTTGTTATTTTATTAATTGCTATAAAAATAAAATCTCATGTTTTTAAAGACATTTGAAAACACGTTATACGGTAACACATTAAACCCATTCCAAGCCCTTTCCTATTAAAATATTTGATTGATTACAATTGAAATTATATTGATTTCAAATCGTGTTAAAAAAGTTTCAATTATTATATTATTGAGAAATAAATCAAAATTAATATAACTTTGACTTTAATTTTGTTACAAATGATTACAATATTCATTAAAATTGAAGAAAAGTGTAATAAGTTTTGACAAAAACAGAATCTTTTTGCTTAATTTGCATACAAGAGTATAAGAGCTAATGGATAGGCCTATCATTACTGTGCCGATGAGTGCAATGAAAACATTTGTTCATTCTTTGCATTTGTTTTACTATAACTTCGGCCCTAAAAACATAACTTTTCTTCTGATGGCATAAGACTCGACATTAGTCTCCTAATGATCGTCGACTGAATGCGGTTTCAAAGGCACAGAAAGCACCGACAGATATAGTGAACACATATTTCTGGTGTGACATCAACTCGTCGTTAGTCGACAATAGCCTCAAATCAATCTTTATATGAATAGACAATTACGACAAACACTGTCTAACTATAACTGAATTAATAGTAATGACTCTTATTATAGATTGACTTCATTTTCAGCACTTTTTTCAATTCAATTGAATGCAAAATATATATAAAATTTGTTTTCATTTTTGTTTTATATTTAAAACAACTATTTTATTAACTCTTTTAACAAATTGATTGAATGATTGGTTTAGATGTCAATGAAGTAAGTGTTAAAAAGCAACACAAATAGTGTCCGAAGCTATGAAATCAATTAATGAGGAACTGGTTATTGATTTACTTTTTCCTCATCACATGAATGTCCATTTGTGTCGTGTATTCACAGCTATCGGCGCCTAATTGATTGGACTAACCATTTGTGTCACTAATCAGATGTAATAAATGAGTGCCTGAACTGATATTTCTTACCTGAATATAGGAAGTGAATGTCATTTGTTAACACTATTTATCAATTGGTTTGTCATTGTTTTCGTCACTAATTAAATGAATTGATGTCTAAAATAGTGACAAAATTTCACTAATGAGTAGAGTATTCACTCACAAACAGGATCATTGTTAGGGTGAGGGGTATTGTAGGTATGATTTGCAATAATTTAATGATTTGATTAAGGATTTCGTTAATAAAAAGATTAGTTAACGAAACGTATTTCAATATTCTTTGATATATGAAATTTTCTTCACTAAATAGTTATTGAAATCAATTTCTAGACATTCAAAGTATTTATTAAATTGTAATCAATTTATAGCCAAAACGGAAAGTAATTGTGTTTTAATCTCAAAACTGAAGTGATTTTAGAAGACATTCATTGAATTATTTGAATTCAATTCAATTGAAGCATAAGTTATGTCATTCACAACCAATAGACTGAATAATAGATTAAATTCTTTGGTATTGAATGTCAGTAAACATTGATTGCATTTTTGACAAAATATAGATATAGTGACAGTGTTTGACATATTTTTATAAGACTTCTTCACAACTTATTTCATAATATAGTGTAGAACTTAATAATTATAACATTTCTCTCCAAAACTATTTCACTTTTCCAACAATTTATACGATATATTAAAAGTGAAATTCTTTTGAGTTCAACAATACTATGAAATAATTGTGAAGTTGTAATAAGACTTAAATCTTTGTAAAAATGAATTTTATTTAAATATAGTTTGAATTTATGACAAAACATTTGGTTTTGACTGACATTGTATTCAGGGTTGTATATACTTTTGTATGCAATGGTATACTGTATTCTCTCCCTATTGTCGTTCATTTGTGACTTCATTTGATAACAAATTACAACAAAATAAGAAATAATTTCAGAGAGAGAGAGAGAGAGAGAGAGAGAGAGAGAGAGAGAGAACTTAAGAATAGTTTTGGGAACGACTGTCAAACAGACAATGCGTACATAACTCTGTAAATACGTGTGGACTCGGATTGTGATTAAAATATCTAAAGATTGAAACCAAAGACAAGACATTTATTTGTTGTCCTATTTCTTGACTGAAATAACCGTTTCTTTTGTAGAGTTTTTTGCTTTTATTATAAGATAAATGTTTTCTCTATTCTTCTCAATAAGAATATGAAACCTAATTATTTAGACACTAAAGGCATATAACAGTGCTTTGCCTGCGATGTGGTCTCAGTTATCTACCATTCAGGGGTATGAATGGGATTTCATTACACAGTTTTACACCAAAGATATTCAGGTCAGGATATAAAACCTCAATATCCCTGATATACATCGTATATAAATCCATGAGAACTACTGTTACGACAATTTTTCTTCAGCCAAAAAATCGATGAACTTTTTGCACAATTGTTTAATTATTTTGTCTATAAATCAACAAAAGACTGAAATATTTGATAAATTCATTGAATTATTGAAAATTCAATTTCAGTTCATTTCGTCTCAGAATTTATGATCTCTTTTAAGCAAATATTTTTCTAAATTTAATATTCAAACGACATTTTAGTTAATATTTTAATCAATATTTTGTCAAACGATTAATTAATTTAAATTAAATTGTGTTATAAATATTCAAATAATCATAAAATATGACAAAAAATATTGAAATCATTAATAATTATTAATTTATTTCTTTCATAACTCTTAGACAAAAGATTCAGTTCATTAAACCCCTGACAGGTATTAAACACTTCAGTAAAATATAACTAAACCAGACCAGGGATGCGGAATGGGATGAATATGACAAATCACTCCCTGGTATTTAAAATAAACTCAATTTTCCCTGAAATTATGGAAGAATCCACATTTTCCTCCTTGGAATCAAAAAGTCTCCGCATCCCTGAGCCAAACTATACTGGATCCATTGTGAAAATGATGAACATTGAATTTTTCTATTTTAATATCTTATATAAACATTTAATTAATCATTCAATGATTTATTCGTAGAAAGAAAGTGTGATTAAAATCATTCACTCATTCCTTGTTTTGTAATATTTTTTGAAAAAAAGTTTTTATCAAAAAAGAGAAAATCGTTTTAAAATTCAAATCAATTGTATTTAAATTTATAAACATTTCTGATGTCTTAAAGGTTTGAAGATTTGGATAAAAACAGAAAAAGAGAGAAAAATAATTTTATATAACATATAGTAATCTCATTTGAGTCTCATTTGTGTCTCATATAATGTCTGTATTAATAAAATTCATATATAAAGTGATAATAAAGAAAAATAATTACTTTGGGCTAAACATAACATAATTTGCACAAACAATCCATTATTTTATGACTTTTAATGAAGTTTTATCTTTAATACCATTTTTGTCATACGATATATGTATTGAATATAAAATTATTCATTCGTTGTCTCATTTGTCTCATTATTTTGCATAATAAAAAAGTTTTAATATAAATGACATTAATTTCTGATAAATATTTTTATATTCATTTAAAACAAGACATGATTTGATAGAAAAAATAATTGTCTAACAAATGAAACATTGAAAACACTATAAGGTGCTCAATATTAGGGGTTTTATTCAATTACACCTTCAGTTGATTTGAATTAATTATTTGACAAAAGTTTTTATGTTTTGAATCATTTAGTGTTGAATTGAGTTTTAAAAATATGTCAAAAATAAATCATATTTTATGTCTCTTGAGATGATATTATTGCAAATCATTTCACTATAATTCATGTCATAAATATCCATATTATAGGTCCGGTATTATCTGTTACAGCACTGGTATAATAAATACTTGCTATAAATAGTGGACTCAATGTTTGCAGAAAATTAATTATCATTTATTCTCTCATTTATTTTATTAGTCGTTACTCTTAATAATAATTTTCATAAAAATAATTATGAAAACTAAACAAAAATTTCAATTAATCTCCAAATAATTGTGACAATATTTTCAATTACAATATATTCAGTGTACTTTAACCTGAGTTTCAAAATATAATTTAAATAATATTTTTATTTAATTAGTTTTTAGTTTAAAATTTTTTGATAAAATTATTGTTTATTTTCAAATGATTTTCAAATTTTTCCCAAATCTATGAAACATTTGAAAATCTGTGGTAAATATAAAATTATATGAAATATCTGTCCGAACAGTTAAAATAAGGCCCAAAAGCGATATAAAGAGTTCCTTAAACTCTCGATGGGTTTCATTAATTTTTAACCTCCCCTGAGAAGTGTCTCAATAGATAACTTCAGATATACACCTGTAAATCATTAATATATTTAAAGATCGGTTAAATAATATCAATATTGCAATCAGTCTTTAGGGTTTGAATGGCGTTCTCTATCAATATTAATGAAATCAATACAAAGAAATACTTTCACTGATCCTCTTGTTTGCAAACAATAGTCACAACGAAAGACTTGACACAAAAACTATTATTTCTGTCTTTTGGGGAAAATAAACTGATTTTATGATATACTCTATTGAATGCTATATTGAATGCAATTTACATTTTATATATTGTTTGCAATCATTTCAATGATTATTATTTGCAGTCATTGTATTGTCTTTTCAAACGAGTCTATCATTCAATTGATTTAATTTTGATTAACTCTCAATAAAATTGAGTCAAACTTTTAGTTCACTTCATAACTACTGAAACCAAACTTTGGATAAAAAGATAAACATTTGATTTGATTTTTATTACAATTAATAAAAATATTCATTAAATCCAAGGAATAAATAAAAAATATTACAATTTATAACTGAATATAATCTGAAAATTCTCGGACATAAAAAGTGTTTCAGATTATTGTCTAATGTTTTCAAACTAAAAGATTGAAAGTTTATGAAAATAAGATGAGTTATCAATTGTTTTCATAACAAATACTTACAAATGACTTAATGTTTATATTTTGCAATCAAATGTCAGTTCAAACTAAAAGCAAAGAATTTTTCAAATGATTTCAAATGATTTTAAATGATTTCAGTGTCAGTTCACAGCTATTATGGCATTTCATAAATGCTTTTTCAGATTTCTATTACTTTCACTCAATTTAGTGGTTTTTATGTCTATTTTGTTGATAACACTTCAGTTTTTACTCTATTTTGTGTCAAAAAACATGAAAACAAGTATTTGTGAACAAATCTGTTATGATATAAGTGTTGATTGTTTGCTAACGAGTTGTCAAAACCCAAAGTGTTTTAAATTAGATATAATAGACATTACAATCATTTTCATACTTCAACTCAAACTACAATCATATTTGTTAACAATAATTGGATTAATAGGCAATAGGTTTGGCTGGAAATCATATCTATCAACATTAATATGCAACATAACCTGGATCATATTTAATATTTATGACTTTTGTAAGCATTTTATCCACTTTTCACTCCATTTTTATGCACTTTCTCTTCAAAAACTCATTTATTATTTTCGCTTATCTTTTAATATTTGTGTTTGTTTTGCACTAAAAAACAGTTTTCAGTATATCTATCGTCAAAATGACTGCATTTAAGCATATTTTAAGTTTCTGGACGAATATTTACCTGTATGCTATTATTCATGTGTTTGACTTATCGGCAATTCTGGTCAACAGTGCTTACATTCATTTCAATATCAAAACTACTATAACTCCGAGGTTTGTCTCATATTTTTGTATTTTTTGATATAACCTATGAGTCAGGGATTACCAGATCTGCGACTCTTGTCGGGGTTGGAGTGGAATAAATCCCTTGAATGTGATTATGTGTGACATTTGGGGATTAGTTTTGTCCTTTTCCTGGACTTCTGCCTCACAAACCTCACGAATATTCTGCTGACTTTCATATTGAATGTTTGAAAGTGCACTTCCCTTTGGCTACCCCTGTGTTGAATACATATTTTATATCCAAAATTGAATAAAATTAATACTTTATAAGAAATAAGACTTATTTTATATTCAAATATATTTCAAATAAATGTCAGAAATGTTGACATTTTTTGCATTTTTTAGTCAAAAGAGACAAAAATTACATATATTTTAGAAAAATTGATGAAAATATTTGCAATCATTTGGTAATAAAGACTTCATTTCAGTAATTGAAAAACAAAAATAACTTCATTTAATAAAAAAATTATTGAATAAAATTCAATGCATTTTTGATTTGAAAACAAAACTAATCTTTAATTAAATGTTTGATTGAATTACAGAAAAAGTGATTTAACGCCAAACCAATACTTAAACTCTTTGTTGAGAACAATTCAATGGATTTTAATATTTTGGTCAACAATACACACAATTATAACAATATTTATTGCAATTCAATGGACGCTAGAAATTGATTGTTTGCAAAATATATCGGAAATAATGAAAATAACAATAACTTATAATCAAATCATTGCACACATGACAGGCCTCTACTCGAGTGCAACATTAGATGTGAACTCAATATTCTTGACTATAATTCTATGCATTCCTTGGATTTCGTTCATTATTTATCAGCAAAACTGTGAGTTATATAACAATTATGTGGAAAAACATTACAGAAATTATAGACTATTTTATCACAACTTTATATTCAGTAATATTTTAGTGACAAATACTGTTCACTAATCTATAGTTTTCAAGTGTTTAGGCGTTTCACTAATTAATTATTTCTGTCTTAGATATCAAATGTTTTTTACATTTAATAATCATTTTTTTCTTCGTTTGTCCCTAATATTAGTGACAGTAAGGGTCTTATCTGAAATACCCCTTAATCCTAACTATTATAGTATTTTGAATGCAAATTATTTTTACGGAGTACTAAATTGGCACTAAATTGTATTTTTGAGTCCATTATACCCGAAACAGATTATTATTATTACAGTTATTCACAAGAATTTTATTTTCAAATTGTTTTATATTTTCAATACTCTATGAGTTGTCTTCAATTTGAAACGGATTTAAGTTTAAGACTAATAATAAAAGACTTTTTGTGACAAGAATTTGTTTTTTCTTAAGGAATAGCCAATCGATTGTTCAAACACTTAATATGTAGTCGTGTCTGACATCTGATGAAAAGTTTGAACACATTTTTCCTTTTAATTTATAATTAAATTAATATTTACTGAGAATTAAAGAAAAGTTTTAATTAAATGTAATTTTATTTTTACTTTTAATTTTATTTTTGATGTTTGAAATGAATTTTATTTATTTAACGAAATGTTGTTTGAACTCAAGGATTGCATTCATTGATAATGAAATTCATATCATTTGACACGAAATCACTTAAAATATTGAAAACAATTTAGATTTGATTTTTTTTTTGCTTAACTTAAAGCACATCCGATTAACTCAAGCCTTACATATGCCCTCGAAAGCACTTATATTACACTTTTGGTTGTTTTGTTAATTATTTGCAAATTAAGAAAACCTTCAATATTTGGCCGAAAAGACAGAAAATACTCAAATATGAAGACAATTGAAGACAAAACAGAATTCATTGAAATGTCGCTCAACTGAACAAATATATCGCAAAATATGTACTGTTTTTCATAAAAAATCAAAAATTATTAATAAATAAAAACACAAATAAAAAACAAAACAAATAATCATTTATTTGAATTCATATTCAGAATATATTTCAAACAATATTAATCAGAATTGTTTTGAAAAAATGCAAAACATATCCAATATTTTGCCGAAAATTTTATTTTACACATTCTTTTTCATAGAGTGCTGTCAATCCATATGTCAGCCCCTCTTTTTGCCGACAAACGCCGTAATTAGGGGTATATTTTAAATATTCCGATAAAATGATAATTTTATTCAATTTGTTTAATGTTAGGTCAATGTTGTGGTCGACAACGCACAGGTGCTGAGTGCAGAATAAAGTGCTTTACCGGCTATGCACCCAAGGATCAGGTTATAAGAAAGTGTATGTCAAGCGGGAAGTGGACGGGAAAGGCGTTTAAATGTACTAAGACTTGTCGTAATGTTTGCCAAAATGTGTGTCCGGTTATCAGTAAATTAGAAAATGGTTTTATAACCAAAGGGTGTGAAAAGAGATTTACAATTGGCTGTAAACTTACCTTTCATTGTGTCCATGGATTCAAATTAAAAGGCAATGAAATAATTGAATGTTTGAGATCAGGCCAGTGGTCGGCAATGAAACCTGAGTGCAAAGTTATTGCTCCTATTCCTACAATTCCCCCTAAATGTCCGCCACTTCCGACCCCTAGACGTGGTGTTTGGGTAAATTCTAATGATAATGAGTGCACCGGAAATCCGGGAGAAACTTGTCGTCTGAGATGTTTTCGTGACTCCAAGATAGTTGGCCCGACATATGCTTATTGTGACGACAAAAGCCATCACTGGAGTGAACCCATTCCTCAATGCGTTGCCATTTAATCAACTCTTTTGTTACTTTTTATATGAATTTAAATAATTGCAAAACATTTGTCAAAAATATTCATTCAATTGTTTTCATGTCTTGAGAATTGAGTTTTGAATTCAATTTAATTAAAATTTATTTAATGTTTGAAAAAATAATTTTGTTTTGAAAAAAAAGATTTCAATTTAAATGAAAAATATTCTCAAAACTAATGAATTTCATGTAAATTATGGACAGAAAGACAAATAAAAATTTGTTTCATTACGAAAGACATATGAAATGCAATTCAAACACAATTTTCAAATTCAATAAATTTTCATAACTTTTTTGTATTTCAAAAGTTTTAAACATTTTTTTGAAAATATTTCAAAACCAAAAGCAAAACAATTTTTAAAATAAAGATATATTCCTAAAAAGCATTAAATAATTTGAAAACAAATAATTATATAATAAATTAAATGATTTTTATTTGCGATTTTGTGATTCAATTATTACTTGAATAATAATTATAATAATTATGCGATAAATATATAATAAAAACATAAATTAATTACAAATTATTTGAAAATAAAAAGTAAAGAAATTATTGTTTATATAAATAAAAAACGAAAAAATATTTATAAATTAAAAATTCATTGATTTTTGGGACTATTTTTGGACACAAACTGAAGTCAATTATTCATTCAATTGTAAAACTGTTTAAGAGTTTTCTCTTTACAAGATTTAAAGCTCACAAAACATACCAAACATTTGAATTGATTGTTCAGTTTTGGGCCTAAAATTGATTTCAAATTATGATTGAATCGACTGAACAGTGGCTCAACAACTGAGCGATCGATCGATCGATTGCTTAATAATAACTTTTAATTGATTTTTATTATTGTTTCCAAACTTTACTGTATTTACAAAATGAGAAAAAAGGGAAGGAAAGAGAAAAACTTGAATAAAATCTCCATTTCTTTATAAATAATAATATTATTTGTAATTATAATTGATATCAATGTTTCAACATATGCTGGAATGTGGGGTCAAAACAAGTCCGCACTTATACTACTGTATAGTCTTTTAGCCACAGAAGGAGTGGAGAGAAAACTCTTTAAAATATTTTAATTAAAAAATATATTGAAAATTAACTTAAAAAGTGAGGAACGGGTGAACAATCAAAGTCATCGCTGAGACGTTAGACTCGTCGGTCGGTCGGGAATTCGAGGCGGTATTAGAGGTCTATCTGTTGCGGTCGATGTCGGGTAAAGCAGCGGAACATTACGCCTATTATAACATTCAAACACATATTATTTGTTACTGTATTTGCTATTAATGTCTTAATGTTTGCATTTTTGTAATATATTTGTCATTAAATCTGAAATTTTAATAATAATATAGATATTGTGTGTAATCTGTAATCAACGACAACAACATTGACAACAACGGCGTTAACGCTACCCAAAGAGTAAACCAATAATTGATTACTTGTTTTACTTTTGGTTTTCAAATGTAATGAAAGAATATATTTATATATTTTATAATTAATTGTTAATTAGTTCTCATTTTCTCATACATTAGGACTAAATTCAAAACTCTGTTCACTGTTTTCAATGTGTGTTTCACTCAAACCTCTTATCAATTGAATAATACTTTTAATGTTTTTATTTGTTTTAAATATATATTTATTTTTAAATTCAAATTACTTTCAAATAATTACTTATTATTTAAAATCTTATCTCAAAATAATAATTAGATTTAGATTTAGATTAATCACTAATTTCTTGTAATAAGAGTCCTAAGCATTGGTCACTAAATGTTTAATCCAGTGCTAATCCAGTGCTGAATAACTAATAATATATTTATAATATTTATAGGATTTTGTGATTAAATATATTTATAATTATCTATAGATTTAGCGAAAACGCCGTCATTTTGATCAACAAATAGAGTAAAACATAACGATATCTCTTATGAGTCTTATTATCTGTATATCTGTTGTAATAATAATAATAATAATTAAATAAGATTTTAGTTTAGATTTCAAACAATTGGTTCATTTGTGGACAGGCATCCCGAATGCATCGAGAATTGTGTCCGTCACAGCCTGTTGTATACGCGGCGGAACGTTAGGCATTCCTCGTCTGCGGCATTAAAGACATACACAAAAAGCGTTTAAGGATTTAGTTTTGGATTAAAAGGTAATTAAAGGTTAAAAGCATTGAGTCTTCAATACATTTATAGTAAATACTGATTACACTTACGTTGGAATGAGTGGCGGCGGTAGTGGTCCTCCACCGCGACCAGAGGGCGCTCCACGGCCGGGAACATTAGGTGCTGGTCTGCCCGGAGGTGGCGGCGCTCCACGCGATGGATTGGCTGCTGGCGGAGGCGCCGGTCGGTTCGGATTATTCACTGGAGGCCGAACCTGTGTCGGAGTGGGTGTTATCGGCGGTGGCGTTGGAGACGGCGCTAAATTGCGTAGAGACCAGTCCTCCTTAAGCGGTGGCGGCGCCGGTTGATAAACGGTTTGCATTGACACGTCTCCGATGATCTTCAGCGCCTCTTTGCACGCGTGATACATACGCAACATCTCCTCCCTCTTGCGCTCCTCTTCTGGCGATTCCTCCATCATTGCAGACTTAGAGGACAGAGAGTAACCAATGAATAAATGAAGTGAACGTCTAATGCAATCAATCACACAATACCTGATCGCCGGCGGCATAGAGTTGTGCCAACAGTTCCCCGTATATGAAGTCTTTTGAGTCATTGATCATGAGATGCATTATTATCTTTGGAACCAAATCCCTGTTCATTTCAAAATCAATTCAATTAATAATTAAATCATAATTTTGTCTCAAATTTATGTCTAATTTGTTTTGTTTTCAATTTTTGCAGACATTTCTCAATCACTAAAAGTTTTTGTTAAATAGTTTTGACAACAATTTGTCAAACATTTGTTTCTGACACTTAAAGGTCAGCCAATTATTGCAGACTTTGTAAAGGCTTTTAACACAACTACTGAGCGCTTCTGTGTCTCAAATGACTAAATACTGGATTCAGTTTTGAAGTAATACTTTGTTTAACGACTCAATGCATAGAGAATTGAAAAATCGATTCACACTTTTGTTATAAGTTATTGCAGATAATTGGCTGACCTTTCAGTTAAGGCAAGGAATTGACTCAAATTAAATCCCAAACCTATGTCTGGGATCAGAGTTAAGTCACAACTGAATTAAATAAATAGCTATTAAGACAAAAGCCATTCCTATCAACAGATAGTGATATAAGTAATGCATAAATTGAGTCAAACATTGATTTCCAATAAACAATTGATTAATTCATTGAATTGAAGGTCAGATAACAATCGTATAAATGCTTTCAGTAATCAATAATAAATAGAGAATCAGAGCATCTAGATCCATTTCATTCTATATTCCTATCGGTAAGATATTCATTGATCAACAAGGTCGTTTGAGGTCATTTAAGACCAAATCATATAATAAGGGAATGTCTTGAAAAAAGTTATTTTCAAATACTGTATAAGAAATAAATGTTTCAAAAGTTTCGCCAATTTTTCAATCAATTGTTAGAAATATTTGTTTCATTGAAAGGAAAACATTGAAAGCAAACGCATAGGAAAGGGATATAAAGTAGGCCTCAATTGCCGGTATATTTCCAACACTTAAGACATAACAAAGCAATTACTGACCGAAAAGTCTTTGTAATTATCTTCATATAAGAGTCGACCAGATTTCTGATGGTCTCCACCTGTCGTTCCAACTGAGGGTCAAGACTGGAAACGCCCCCTTCGTTGCCGCCGTCTTCACTACCATTGACTGCATTATCACCGCTAGAACTCGCTCTCTCCGGGTATACACCGGCCCTAAGGAACGACGCTTTCCACGAATCGACGTCTTCTTGTGACTCACACGAGAGCTCCAGTTGTTTGTAGTCTTTGTAGACATTCCTCTGATCCGGATTGAAGAGTGCAAACGTGTGTCTGCGGGACATAAACCCTGACTCCAAGTCCTGGTCACGAGTTAAACAATAAGGGAATCAAATTCATTGAGAAATGCAATCAATAATACCTTAATCTTCAGTCCATCTAATGTTAACATATATTTCTTGTCCTTTTCCTCCTCATCCTTATACCATGAGATCGATTCACTGGTGAGAACGAACCAGTAGTCTCTGGAACCGCCTTTCATAATACCAAGGTTATGGATACACATATACCCCTTTCGGATGACCTATCGGTGCGATAATAAAAAGAATGATTGAAAACATGATTTCGACGCCAATTAAAGCGTCAGTACATAAACACAACAAAAGACATATCAATGGCTTTGACACAAGAAAAAAAAGTCTTACCCCAGTCTGAGGGCATTGAGCGCCGCATAAAAAAAAGTTAGACAATAATTAAGACAAAACGGGCGCACAAGTAGTCAATAATTATAATATACGTCCACTTAATCATTATTCACAACAATTTAAATGTAAAATTCAAAACTCATTTAACGATAAAACCCTTAACTTCGGAGAAAATTAGATTAATTAGTGGCAAATAAATTCAAATCCCGCCCCTTAAGGGGTATAATTGCTTTCACAGCAAAAATGACACTGAATTTCGTCAAAGATTTTACTGAAAATATAAATCAAATTCAGATCTAAAACGACATTAAATGTAATCTTAGTGTAAAGTGAGTGAACTTTGTGGACATATATTGACAATCAGGACAACAAAGCATTGATATCACACCTGATTTCCGAGCTTTCGTTTGCCTCCCTGTGTGCTCTCCGCCGTCTGCTGTGCGTTTGTGAAGCCTATGAAGTCTTCGTGATTAGTGTTCATATACGCCAACTCCACTTCAACCAGAAGTAGGATCTGGTCTTTGGTCTTCTGTTCCCGTTCTCTAATATGGGTTGTGATAATCCTTTCCGTCTCTTCCCTCAGTCGGGGATATCTTTGCATTTTCTCAGTACAACGTCGGACAACATTTCCCAATTCAGTGATACAGAGGTCAACGCACTTAAGCGACGGTTCGCGCAGTTTTCCGATCTGTTTCTTGACGATGGCCTCAAACGCCATATCGGGTGTGAAGAGACCGACTCTTATGCCGTGAATGTTGCGAATGGCGAACGCAATCTCTCGTCTCAACTCCTTCTCATCGAATTCCATCTTCACTATCTCAAAGGGGAACCGCTCGTGGAATAGCCTATTAATGCGAGCGCCGCCCGACAGCTCCGACGTGTTGATGGCCGCCGAACCGCTGCCCTCTATATTGCGCTCAAAATCCGTCTGCAATTGTTGTATCATTTGTAACATAGCTTTGGTTTTGCGCGTCGGGTCGTCGGGCCTGAAGTTCTTGTACTCTTCGACCTAAAGAGTAAACGATTGACAAAATTAATGTCAATTTAAACCAAACTCTCAAAACATTTACGTCTTTCTCGAGAGTAAGCATTTGCTTCTGGAGTTTGTCTCTCAGCGCCGGCAGAGTATCCCTAATATGATTAGTCAGCTGTTGATTAAGAATCCGCTGTAGATATGGAGTTCCCATTTTGTCGGCCATATGTCGATAGCCCGGGTGTGAGAGGAAAAACTTGCGTTCAGAGTCCAGCGCCACTTTGATGTCCTTCTTGCCCTCAATGTCGCGTTGGGAACGGTTCACAACTCCGATATACCCTCTCCTAAGTGGTAATAATTTATTTTCTAGTATATCCCTGGCATCCGTCCCGTCGTCCATCAAATCCAGTTTAGTAATGACACCAATACTGCGCACACCTTCCGGGTCTACCTCTTTGGCCAATTTTAGTGCATCACTTGTGGCCAAATCCTGGTTAGCACTGGTAACCGCCAAAATCAAACAGTTCTCTCGTTTAATGAAACTAAAGATCATTTCCCGGATCTGGCTCTCAATGTCTATCGGTTGGTCACCGACGGGTACTTTAGTCATACCTAACGGTGCGATAAAGGGATTCAGATATTAAAACAATTGGGTTTTATTTGTAATAAATATTTAAAGCAATCGTTAAATAATGAAATGAAAGGCAAATGTGAGTCAATAGTGGAAAAGGGGTTGAAATTTAAATAAATAATTGACTGTTAATGTCAGACCCGGGAGATCGATGAGCGTTAGATTGAGTACATATGGAGAATAGATGCGCAAATTGATAGGCACTGGAGATATGCCTTTATTATGACCAGTGCTCCGATCGGTCTCCTCTTCAATCTCTTTGCGTATTTCATCAAAGTTAGTGAACTTCTTGCCCCTACAGTGCAAGAACTCTCCGTATTCTGCAATCAAATGCAAATCATTTATTCATTAATCAATTTTTAACTCATTTCTCGGGTTTTACTTTCACTCAAAGACTTGACTCTAATATTGATTACAAAACACAAAATTCAATGTTTTGTTTGTTTTGAGTATTAAATGACAATAAAAACACTACTTTTGGGCTCAAATTAAACAACAGTTGAAAACAAAACAAAAATCTGTTTTCAATTTTTAATCATTAAATCACACCTTAATTGGGACTAAAAGTGCTGTCAAAATAGGAAATCATATAATATATGGCAATAAAAACTATTTTTCACTAAATATTCAAATTTTTTGTTTTGTTTTTCCTCTTTTGGTATTTGAATCAAGTCTTTGGACAAAAAGTTTGGACAACAAACCCATTGTGGAGTTGATTAGCTGAAGGACGAGTGGTCTTCGGGTGACGATTCCCGAACCTCGGGGTAAAAAATCTCTTCCGACAAAGTTCTCCAAAACAGATGACTTGCCCGCAGACTGACCGCCGACGACAGCGATTTGCGGCAAATCTAAAGACATACTCACACCTGAAGAATGACATTAAGAAAGCAATTAATAGTTGAAAACAAGTGTTCAATCAATTGATAGATAGTTTTGAATGAGTTTATCATTACTTCAAACCAAAGATAAAAACAACAATTGGTTTCATATTATAAGACATAGTATTAGTCATCCATTAAAACAACAATTGATTTGCAAAACAAATGAAAAACTAATGAAATGTTTGAAACAATTAATCATTAATTGAATCAATGTTTCAATGATTTGCATAAAAATTGATTACATTTTTGGTGATAAAAGTCAACAAAAATAATAGCAATTGATTTGTAAGTAATGGGTGACTGAATGGGAGGAATGGTATGTATGGGAGGAATGGTATCACAAATGGTATACCCATTTGGGCGAAGGCGTCCTGTAATCGGTTGACAATTGGGATCAAACCCTCCATTCCCTCGTTTCCGACAACCATTTTGTTGACCACAAGAAGTGAGTGAAACTCAACTCAAGAGTGAAATATCAGTGAAAGAGTGGACAATAAGAGACAACAAAAACACTCATAAAAACTGCAAATCAATTGTCAATTGAATGAGAAATACATTGAAATCAATAGAAAATAACGTTTTGTTTATTAAACACTAAAATATATATTCATTTATTTCACAGCAAAACAATTGTTGAAATGTTATTAAACACAAAATACAGTGAAATGTGATTACAATTCAAACATTTATTTGTCATTCAATTCAATGATTTAATAATTAATTGAATTATTTGACAAAAAATACTAAAAATAATGTTTTTTACACAAAAATATTGATTTTCTTTTCAATGTATGAATTGTTCTCTTCTTTACTTCACATCACATAACGATTGAAATGCTTTGCAGAGAGGCGTCAATACATTCACTGAAATTCACTCAAACACACACACAAACAACGTTACCATTTGTGGACCCTTTGTCGCACCCCCTGTGCCAACAGTTCACGTAAACAAATAGATTCCGGCATTATTTGCTAATTGCTTTGTGTTTGTTATCAAGGTTATTTTAGCGCTAATATAATTGTGTGAGATTTACTTTTAATTGACTGAAAGTATCTGGATTACAGTTGTGAAGGTTTTTTGCGATATTGATCTCACTTTTCATATGTTCAGTGTTTTGGTATACTGTGTAACAGTAACTACGTCATTTTATTATTGATTTTTATTGTGCTAGTTCAATTACAGTTTGATAAGCTACAAATTGATATGTATTAAAAATTGTGCATGCACACTGTGCACAGGTTCCAAACACTTTTCAAATTGATTTTCCTATAATTCAATTTTCAATATTTGCAATACTGTTAACATTTTATGTCTCAAAAAAGTGAACTTTAATTCTTGTGTTGAGTTTTAAAGCAAATAAACATAAGTTTTGTGATAATAATGAGCTTTGATTTCAAAGTTCCTTCACTTGAGTGACAAAAAAATAACAAAAAATAAAAGTTTGCCAAAAGTTTTGTGAGTTTTTATGCATTAAGTAATTAAGACTTGAATTTGTTTTGCGAAATAATAGTTATGATTTATTTTTAAACTTATTTTTTTTCCCAAAACTGCAATACTTTTGCAATATTGTGACATTATCTTGGTAATTAGTTAGAATATTGATTTTTAGTATAACATTGCTTAATTTATTATCCGCTAAACTTTTTTTGTGTGCATAACTCATGTGATACTCAACCCATCATTCAATTCATTTATTAATTGATTGGAAATAATCGCTGAAAAAGTGATGAAATGATAAGAAATTTGATTTCAATTTCTTTAAAGAATTTTTGTATAAAAAAACAAATTCTCTGAAAATAATTCACAGATTTCTCAGTCATTTAGTGATAAAAAACATATAATCACTAAAATAGATATGATTTCAAACGTCTGGTAATGATTTGATATTAAAGTTATATTATATACGACGAGTGAATTGTGGTTTACTTTTGGCACAAGTATTAAATCAAATGGATATTACAGTAATGTGAATGTCGTTCACAGCAGTCGCTCATAACTTTGAAGCCAAGAATCAGTTCTTATCTATTGTTATATCAAATATTTATGAGATATTAAAAGTTAATTGAGTTTTGGGTTTAAATTGTTTATTAAATCAATAATTTTGAAACAAAACAACATTTAAGTAATAATCACTGATTAGACTTGAAGTTTAAAATATTTACAAAATTATATTTTTTTTATATACAGAGTATTCACACAATTCTTTCCCCCCTTTCAGGAAATCAATTGAATTACAAATTCATGGTCTGATAAACAGTTTAAACTGTTGTTAATCTATGGTTTAGTTCAGACCATTAGGATCTCATTCAAAGTCAATTCGTGTGAAACAGTAGATTCAAGAGGTTTGTAGAGGTTATCAACTTAAGAGTATTGAGAGACAAATGTACAGTATATGTAAACTAAGTATCAGGGAAAATTATTTTATGAAAACGTATTGAACTGTTTTATAAAGTTACCAACTACGGTAATATATAATAGTTAACAGGGTCATTTAACTTATTTTTATATTAATTTGCGGATGTATTCAAACATTTTTCAATTAATAAAAGAAATGATATTTTTGTTGACATTTAATAAAAATTTACCGCAATTTTAATGATTAGATAAATGTATTGATCGATAAATGTTTTAAGACTTTTATGTTATATAATATTTTCAATTAAAATACATGTAATGATTGAATGAATGATTCATTTGAAACAAAATATACCAGATTTGGGATGAGTTTGGAAAATATATTTCATTGCATTTCAATCGACTAAATCATGAAATTAATTGTTGAAAACAGATGTCTATTAAACGCAAAGATTTTCTTTAATTATATTTATATACTAAATATTCAGACAAAAGTAAAAGTCATTTATATTTTGTAATTATTTTATTTGACAAATCCTTTCAAATCTAACATTCATTCAGTGATTGCTTTTACACTATTTATTAAAAATTATATTTTCATTATTTAAACCCCTTTTTAATTAAATGAATAACTATTTTGTTTCATTAATTACATAAGTATTAAAAACATTATTATTTATTTTCACATTTAATTAATACGTGTTTTGTTTGATATTCAATGCATTTAATGAATTTGTAAATTAGTTCAAGGCTTAGGGTTTGCACTGCATTTCATACTCAACTCAATTACTTCAATAGTCTTTATAATAAACATTCAAAAAGTGTTTATAAATTTCATTTTCTTTAAAATTTATTCTCATTTCACTTGTATTACAAAGTTATCTATCCTTTTCCAACCTCTCTCTCACACCTACCTGAGCATTAATTTTGATGGTCTGGTACTTGAAATTTATCAGATTATCCAATTTTATTGAACTGTAAGTTCTGAATAAGCATTTGACAACACTATCTTGATGCTATCCTGATACATTAGAGTTAATATGATATTGGTATCTCTTTTTTTATTTTTTGTTTTGTACTAGGTAATTCATAAATTATAGCTTAGAATAACGTCGAAACTCATTATACAGGTATTTAGAAATTTACTTAACGAATTAAATCAGCAAGGACATCCCAAATTTTACAACATAGATTATGATTAGTGAGCAAGATTAAATATCACTGTTAGTGATAAATATATTTTATATGTTGAGTTCAATAATGCTTTTAATAATTAAATGAACAAAAATCTCAACAGTTTTTCATTTATTAAATGTTTTTAAATACTCTGTATAATTTGTGTTAACTTTGTCTGACATTCAAACAAAAACTTTTTTTTTGTAATTGAAATACAATTCAAATCCTTTACTAAATATTTTTTGCACAAAAGGAAGGAATAGGAAAGTAGTGTTGCTTTCACTTCACATGAAAATCAATATTATTTTCATTATTTTTAACTTCAAAAACAGTTTAACAATAATATGATTGCATTTAATAGACGTTTAAAATCAATAAAAGACTGAAAAATGTTTTTTATTTTATTTTTTGTTTTCATTAATTTTTCACTTTTGATAAACTCATCGCTCAATTCAAATAAAATTAGTATTTCAGGTAAACAACTGTAAAACCAATGATTTATAAATTATTCTGATATGAAAATTCAATTAAACAATGAATAGGTATATGTGGATACCCGGGTGAACCAATTTCATCGCATATCAACATGGATTTGATGTCTAAGAAGTACTTCAATACAGACGATGTAATCAGTTATCAATGCATAGACTTTTTGAGCTATAAAAAGGAGCGCAAATGCCGTAACGGCCAGTGGTCTGGACCTCAGGCCAGGTGTGGTATAGCTGTAGAAAACGATCTGAAAAGAGTTGCTGTAATGGATTGTTTGAATAATGTTTTAATTGAATATAATTTAACAAAAATGGAGAAAAATAGTCAGAGATTTGTGAACTCTTTTGCCAGCAATCGATACAATGAAGAACCCATAAGAGTGACCAACAGTTCCTGTCTTCGATGGCATTTGTATTTCACAAACAAAACCAACTTTTCATTTATTAAAATAGATTTTGTGACTGTTTTTCAAAGTATAGTTGCCTTTAATAGAGAGGTTCCAGAAGTTAATGGTTTTGTTGAACGAAATATTAGTGAAAATCGTTGTGTTATTGAAGCAAAAAAGTTGTTTAAACATAATTGGATTAATAAATGGACAAAATATAGCCATAAATACCACTATTATCTCAATTGTCTCAACAATAAGGGTAACAATTATTTCTATATTTATTTAAGGGTTTGTTTTATTGAATATTTTATATTCAATTGGTTTTGATTTAATAATCAAATCGTTTGCCTTTAAAATAAAAAATTATTTCTGATATTCAAAGAAAATAAACTCAAAAATTATAAATATCTAAAGAATATGTCATAAAATTGTCATTCAATTCATATTTTTGTTTCATTTTGTAAACACATTTCAACTTTTTATTTTTGATGTCAATTGTTAAACATTTGAACAAATATTTCTGGATAATCTCCCCTATGTTTATTGAAATATGAAATCTAACCTTGTACAATCTGTTATTTTCCATTTCTTTCACATTTGATTGAAAATAAGATCATTTTATGATTTGATATGAAATTAATTTTGAATTTATTTTTTAATAGTGTTTTCAAATGAATTAATTGTCGAAACGATGACTAAAAAGCCAATGACTATAGATTTGGTGCACTTGGCTGTCGGTGACCTCTATGGCAGCGCCGACGACCCGGTTTGTGGTTATCCTGAAATACCAATCGGTGTTTCCGTTAATGAAATAGTTTTTTATCAATTATATGAACTCTATTGCGAGGAAACAGAGTTTGAAAACACAACTCAAGTATCAAAAACTGAGATCAAGTGCTCTTCAGATGGCTTTTGGAGCGGAAGTTATCCAAAATGTAAGCCTAAAAAGAGTTGTGAAAATTCAAACACATTTAAGACTAAACCAAAAGAATTGATAACAAGTGTTGAAAATGTCTATTATTTTAACCAAACCTTTTGGTATGCAATTGAAGGTACAGTCATTAACTACCGGTGCAAACATCCTATTCATAACACATTCAGTGAGTTTTTTATTACTTGTGACAAAACTAAAAATAATTGAAAACTATTTATCATTTAATAGGAATTGAAAGTAAAAAATGTTTGGCAATGGGTTTGTGGGACAGAGAGGAACCCATTTGCCAGAGAAGTGATGATTCATTTCAGACAATGTCATCAATTAAAGAGATAATAGATGTGAAACATCTTTGGCCGGTATATACTGTATTAGTCACTTCATTAGTGGTTATTATTATAGCTATCAGTGCTTTCAAGTACAAGAAGAGTAAAGACAATCAAAATCAATATAAAGATCCAAATGATTGCAATTCATGTGTTGTTCTACGGAATGACCCAGACTTTGATCCCAGAGCAGAGTCCAGAGCTGTGGCCAGTTATGTGACTGACGACACATTTTTAGATGAAAGCGAATCAATACTTAGATCACAATACAAGTACTTTAATGAACCGGTTTATGACATACCGCCCAACCGTTCAAATGCTATATCACTTAATGAAGACATCAATCAATTGAATGAAATTATAAATTATGAACCGATTTATGACAAACCAAAACATTTTTACAATGATTTGAATCATTAAACAAATTAATACTTTATTTCAATATTGATTTCATTCATCAATTTAACTGTCTTTTTGTGTTAAGATATCGAATAAAACTAAGCAATGTTAATTGAAATCTAACAAATTAACAAAACACAAAACACAAAAGTCAACACCATGCTTAATTTTACATTTAATAGTTTACATTGCTAATAAATAATATATAAATATTATATGAATATTTAAATTAAATTTCAATAGATTTATTAATTGTGGGATGAGCTAGGTTAAGTGAAATTATTGTCAGGGATACCAAATTCCTTATGGTTTGTGAGTTATTTCTATAATCTTTATTATTTTAATAATCAATTGAATAACCTTTCACCTTTATTAGACTTTCCTAAATGTTAATTTAACATTTAGTGGAAGTTTTTTAAAACACTAGCACAATCAGATAAGTTTATCAAAATAACCAGGAAAAATCTGTTATCATTTGATATTTATCATATTATTTGACTTTTCATTGATATTTTTAAATAGTTTTTAAGTTCACTGTCTTTTCTGTCCATAAAATTGAAACAAAACTAAGACTTAACTAAAAATATAAGCAAATGATTGTTTAAAACATAAAAACATTGAATAAAAAGTTATTCATTAAAATTGAATTCTTTGCCAATTCTTTACAAATATCAATGATTTTCATGAATGAAATCACAATTATTTTGTAACACTTTTTCATAATAGTTGTATTCATTTTGGTGTCAAACCAAGGCTGTAGTGTTTGTGCCAAAGGAAGGGTCGATACGTTAAATGTCTTTAAATTAGTAGTTTTTAACAACAAATGATTTTTTACAACAAAAGTAAGAAATGTATAATTTATTAACAAATTGTATGAATATTTGAATTTCTCTTGAATTCAGTTTTTTATGTCCAGAATATAGTTATTTTGACTAATATTTGAATATATAATCAAATAGTTTTGTAAATATTAACTTAATTCTCTAATGACTAGAATTGAGACAAATATTAATGAATTAATGAATAAATTGAAAGAGAAATCAATTTTTCATCAGTTATTGCAAACAACTGAATAAATATTGAATAATAAGGGCTTTAAGTGCCGTTAATATAATGGGTTTTTGTCATTAGGGGTGAAATTATTACAAAACATATTCTGTAATAAAACGACAAATTCTTGGATCCATTGAAGTAAACCTTCTGTTGCTATAGATATCAGAATTGTCTCAAACATTGAGTTATAAGATCATAGAGTGTTTGGGTTTCGGTTTGTGTTAATAAAAGTCAATTCAATCGTCTTTTCAGTCATTTATTGGATTTTTTGTGCATTTATTCATAAATAACTAAAAAAAATATTTTTTCTATTAAAAGATATTAAATGTTTTAAAAATAACATAATTTCTATAATTGTTGAAAAATATTTCGGTTTTCACTGATTTTCATACAAATGATAAAATTGAGAGATAATTGTATTAATATTTTTATATTTGATTAGTAATTGAAAGACTGTTTATTCATATCCTGTGCTATCAATTGAAATAATTTTGTTATTGCTCTCAAAATATATGATAAAATGATAATTTCGTTGTATTTGTGTATTGTATGGAAAAATTGTGTCACAAAAACAGTGAACCGAATGCTGAGCACAACACAAGTGATTTGGCAAAGGATCTGATGCTGCGCTCATAAACCCTTCAGACAACACTCAGTTTGTATTGAAAGCACCCATTGGTTGTGATAACTGAAGAGAATTTTATCGCATATTTGATGCAATTCTTTATTTTTCTCTTTCATCTGATCTCTGGTTTGAAAATATTCAACAAAAGAATAATAACTAAAATGACATTCAATTAGTGATGAGTTTCTCGAGAATTGTTATGCATTTCAATGATAACAACATTTTTATAATTAATTCAATGAATAACTGATGAAAATATTCACTGAAAATAATATTCAAATTATTATTTAAATGAAGAAATCATTGAAAACAAAACTTTTTCGTCGGTCTATTGATGGATATAAACAGTTGTTGTTATTAAATGACTCAAACAATGTGTGAAATACTCAACAAAAATGTGTTACGATTTTCAGAATACTATTCACTGTTTTGTTAAATCATTTATTTATAGCAAAGTTTTGTGATATTCAAGCCATCAGTGCTTCACTTCATATCAATAGTGCTGTCATTCACTCATCTCTTCAATGATTTATTGTTTTAATAATTGTGTTAATTATACAAAACACTAAAGTAATGGGAAAATTGAAGTCCTTTGAGATAGTCTCTGATCATAATGTCTATTACCCGGGACAGGAGGTGAAGGGAAGGTGTATTATTGAGTTGAGGAGTGAGTTAAAGCTAAAGTCAATTAAGATCTATATGAGAGGTATTGCAAAAGTGCATTGGACTGAATCCAGATCTACTGGCAATAGATTGGGTGCTTATACTGAACACTATAACGCAGAGATAGAGTACTTTTTCAAAAAGTTGGTGCTCTGCGGGCCGGGTATGTCATTGATTTACATATTTTAATTTTGTAGTATTTATTTGAATAAAGTTTTGCTCAAAATTCTCATAAAATTCTTGTTTCCCTTAAAACTCAATAAACTTTTATAACTTTGAAAACATTTTTGATGTAATAATAAAAGCAATGAATTATTGAATTATATATTCAAAGAATTTTTGGCAGAAATTCCTTACTCTTAATAAAATAAATAAATGCTTTGATATGTATTGAAACACAAAAACACTAATATTTATGCGATATTTCAATGTTTTCATTATATTTCTTCAATTTATTCAAATAATTTCAAGAATCTGTTGATAACCGCGAAGTACTGACTGAAGGACACCACGAGTTTGTGTTTGTCTTTCAACTGCCGAACGGGTAATAAATTTTCATTTAATTTTTTCGTTTACCCCTTATTTACCTCTTATTTACATCTAGTTGTGTAGAAATGTGTTTAAAATCTTCTTTCAATTTGTTTTTCTCAGAGGAATATCGACTTCGTTTGAAGGAAAGTATGGAAACATCAGATATTGGCTGAAAGCAGAGGTGGAGAAGCCCTGGGGTTTCAATCATAAGACCAAAAAAGCTTTTACTGTCATCAGTCCTATTGATATCAATAGACGGGAGTATTTGGTGAGTCATTGAAACTGAATAAACATTACAAATATTACAAATAATATTGTTTTCTGTCATTTCTCTTATCTTTTGGTTTCACAAACAAATAGCTATTAATAAAATTGTTTTTTATTTCAAAATGTATTTGAACTGAAAAACAGTATTCATTTTTCATAATTTTATTAATCAAACAAAAGCTGATAAAAACACAAATCAATGCATTATTCAATGAAAAGTTATTTTTAATACAAACAAAACTTATAAAAATATTTTATCAAATGTTTTGCTTTTAAAACACTTTTTAATAAGTATTTCCAAATGCTTTGAGTTCTCTATTGTATAACGGAATTAATTAACACTTAATTTATTCAATAATCAAATAAAGGGTTAAAACATTGAAAATAGATCTAAAGTTTAATTAACTGAAACTTTCAGTAATTTATTCTTCACTCAAGAGTAGAGTAGATATTATATAATCAGTAATTTAAATGCGAGTTACGGTCTCAGGGTTTCAAATGTGAATATTATATCACACTTTTATATTTAATCTAAAAATATATCCTGATCAATTTTAATTATTCTGTTTAATTCAATTCATTGTTGAAGTGTTGAACAGAAAACTGTTATTAATAAAAATGATAACATTTTACACAAACATTTGAAACCTTACATAAAATGTTGATTAAAAAAACATCAAAATCAACACTTGATATGTGACCGCACCCGGTGTTTGTGTGGTTCCCTTAATCTAAATCATTGAATATCAAACAAAAGCCTATTTTTTGTTAAACATTCACAGTTAGAGCCAAGAGTTTGATTGATGTGAACGATAACTAATGATTACAATTACAGTCAAACTATTATCAAAAAAGCAATGCTTTTAAACAAATGTTGAAATTTTTTTATTATAAATTCATTTCATGAGAAAAACATTACAATTATGTTGTTGTCTATTATCTCTTAAATGTGTTTTAATGGTAATGAAAAATGAGATTAAATTAAAGAAATATTTATTATCTCTGAAAATGTTGTCTTAGTTTTTAGCTATAAATATATTTTTTGACAAATGTTTTCAATTTTCTTGGATTTGAATCGTTTGGCTCTAAAAATAAATTTAAAGCAAACGGATGTGAAGTTTAAGACATTAAACAGGTTTCAAATGAAATATTCAATAATTCATTGCTTTCAATGAGTTATTCATTGATTTGAAGACAATTTAATTATCGATTGATTTATCATTGGATGAATTGTTTTGCAGATTCCGGTCGAGAATAGTATAGAGAAGTCATTGTGCTGTTGGTGTTGTACTTCAGGACCCGTCCATCTCTACGCCAGAACTGATAGAACCGGTTATTGTCCGGGTATTCAAACATCAAATAATTTCAGTCATTGTAGTTATTGTCAAAAATATACCCCTTTTCAGGCGAATCGATATCAATAACAGCAGAGTTTGAGAACCACTCGCGACGGACTGTTATACCACACGCGACACTATATCAAACCCAGACATTCCTGGCCAGCGGTAAATCCCGTTCCCGTCGTTTCAAGTTTACAATAGTGACGGGTCTGGCTATACAGCCCAGACGTACAGCCAATTGGGACGCACAGCTGCTTAAAATACCGGCCGTTTCGCCCTCTATTATAAACTGTTGTCTAATCAAAGTTGAATACGCGGTTAGGATTACATTACAAATACCTATCATTGCTTACAACCTGTCCGTCGACTTACCCATCGTTGTCGGAACGGTTCCGCTTAGACCCCAGTCGTCTAATTCTCACTTCAGAAATCCATTAATGAGGCCATCGGA
Source organism: Pantelozetes paolii (assembly GCA_034687845.1). Classification (NCBI taxonomy): domain Eukaryota; kingdom Metazoa; phylum Arthropoda; class Arachnida; order Sarcoptiformes; family Oribellidae; genus Pantelozetes; species Pantelozetes paolii. The sequence continues at coordinate 29,010 of JAQGAT010000313.1, forward strand.
GGGTCGAATCTCTTTCTACCCACCGGTGCCGGAATATTCGGCACTAGAGCTCGAGGACATCACAACTACGCGTAAGTATTCAATAGATTATTGTATAAACTGTTTTCAAAATACATTTTTTCATTCAAACCAATAGCGCCCCCGACTTATGCCGAATGCATTAGTGGTTCAGTAGATATTGGTGATGACGAGGACGGGGATATAATAGGAGACACAAGATTTACACCTATGTATGCTTATGTCCATAACTACAGTCCAGCCCAACCTCCGCCCGCTTACTCAGAGGTAATAAAGTGCAAAACAGTCTACGAATGAAAGCACAGGTTATCGTCATTTGACAACAATTTACTTTCAGATCGATCCGCACCCAAACAGACCGGCCTGAAGGGCATCATATGTTGGGCACAAATGAGTGGCTTTTTGTGAAATTATTTTTTCGTTTCAATTAAGTGCTGAAACAAATGAAATATTTTTCTGAATTGACTTCACATTGGATTCAATGGTAGTATTGAAGCGTCGGTTCAGTTGAAAGGGTTTTAAGATTCAAATCCGTTTTTATTGTAAAAACAATACGAAAAGAGAAAATGTTTATTAATTTATGTAACCCTTAATGAAAGGGGGTTTTCATAATTAATCAGATTTTGATGACAAACAACTGGTTATTATTGTTTCAAATGATTTAAATTTTATATAAAAAAGTGTTATTTCATTATATAATACATAAATAATTAAATAATTTATTGATTACTCATTTATATAACAAAATATTAATGTTATTAATATGAATAGATTGACATTGATCCTATGGTTATTACTTATCTATCTGTCCATGCTGAGATAATTGAAAAGGATTTGCTATGCAAATCACAATAAAATAATTGATAAAACATAGTCTCTTATATATCTATTAATGATTTATCTTGTGATTCTAATGACAATTGTTTAATCTAGGGAAAATTTTAATGTATCAAATATTAATATAACTTAAATAATGAATATTTTATTATGCAATTGGATAAAATAAAATTTTAACTGTAATCCACAAATAATTTTGTGCATGGTAATTCATGTAAAGATAATTTTTATTATTCTTCAAATAGTGGTCATTCGAGATATCTTTTAAACACAAGTAGTCATAAGATTGAATCAATTTTTTAAACATTTATTCAAATAATTGAATGAAAAATAAATAATATTGAAATTTATTATTTGCTCTTCATTTGTACCTGATGATGTATTTATGAATATATGATTGAAATGATCCCATTAACTTGATCAAACAATTGAACATGGCCAGAGAGTCAGGAATTTAAAGATATTGATTTATTTATACTTACAATATATTAAAGCACTTTTACATTCATTTTAATTATATATACAGTAAATATTGAAACTTAAAATACAATTCAATAAACATCTCTTAATCACAACATATATTCAATACATGGATGCTATTACTTTATCACTCTATAACTAAAATCAAAACAATTAACGATATTTAAAAACACAGACATTTCTCACTTCAGAATGAAATTTGAAAACTAAATGTAATTTAAATTAATTTTTAATCAAATGATAAGTTGATTACAATCGTTGATAATTTGTACGTCTATTCAAACCTAAAAATGTTTTTCATAGCAATTCTTTGACTCTTTGATCAAAGTTTGGTTGAAATCATGTAATGATGGCAAACATTGTGAACAAGTGTTTGACAATTGAAATGAAATTTTTTAATTTTATATTGAATTCAAAATATTATAAAAAGATCTGAAGTTTTGATAATTGTTTTGCATTTCTATTCATAAGTATTCGTCAAAAAGTTATACTGTTTTTGTGATTTGGATTTAAGTGAAGGGTCTTTTTGTTTGTCTTTCTTCTCTTTCGCCTGTTTATCGATGTCTTGTCTGTAGAGATCCGGGTAATCCTTTTCATAAAAGTCGGGAATAATTACTTGAATGCCTTCAACATTCTTCTGAATCATTTTCACCGATCCCTGACCTCTAATCCTTATCTCATACTTAAGCAGTTGTTCCCAAAACCCGATATTAGGTCTTCCCGTCTCTCTTCGCTTCTTAACGGAGTGGAAGGCATTCTTCAACGATATCCTCTCGTATTTCATCAAATAAGCTGAAGATTAGAGAAAAAGATTAATTAATAGATTGAAAATTATAACAAAAAACTGAATGAATAGATACCCAGAACCAAAGTGGTGGACCTACTGGCGCCGGCCATACAGTGCACTAATGTTTTGCCACCGTTTTGTGCATTTTCTTCAATCTTATCGGAAACTTCATCAAAATATATGGAAATGTCGTCCTTTTCTGAGTCATCGACGGGTACTCTAATACATGTGACGCCCGGGGGCTCAATGTTTGGCCACTCGTAAGTGGCGTTTATAATCAGATTTATACCATTGTTCTCAATGTTCTCTTTGGTCAGGGATGCTATGCCCGACAAAAACACATAATTTGTTAATCTGTTGCACACATTGAAGGGAGGATTGAATATCGTTTGAAAGTCTTCAGAGGTTTTCGGGTCTTTGGCTATACGTTCGGCCTCTTTGGCGGTCATCGCCTGCTTTCTGGTCACACAAGTGATTCCGTGGCCGGACTTTGTGACCCTCATATGTTGTGCTGCCCATAAGGCACCGTTTCTTTTCAGGGGCTTTAAACCCTTTGAACTACAACAACCCATACCTAACTGTGTCTTCAATTCAATTAAGATCTTTGCAAACAATTTGTGGAAATATTTGAAGAAATAAACTGAAAATGAATTTCAATTTGAATGAAAGGAAAGAAAGTATTGTTTGACTAAACAAACGGTTATTTTGTTTTCAATAATAAAATAAAAAAGTTTTTAAAAATAATTTTCAAAAGTTTTTGCGAAAAGTTTTTATCAATTATTTTCAGACTTCGTATTAAACGTCACTTTATTTACGGGTTTTTCAAATCATTTGAAACAAAAATATAAACAAAACTCAAATGAAAAACAATTTTTACTTCAATTAATGAAACAATTATTAAGTGTTTAACAAATGTTTTCACAATTTTTACCACAATTTCATTACATTTTAGTCATTAATCGCTTAATAAATATGTTTTTATTAACAAATGATTTGATTTTAAGTGAAATTAATGTTTAGTTTTTTATTAACAAAACTTTTTGTCAAATAATTTGTGATTTTTTAAAAGATTTTAAGATTTAATCAAATTTTGAGATAAATTGTTGTTTTCATAGCAAAGGAAACGATTTTAAACATCCTTTCAATCAATACTTCAATACATTTTGCAATTCACTCACAAAAAGGGCTTTCATTTCATTTGAAATCAAGTTTTCACTCAATTATAAGACTAAACAATGTTTTCAATGAAATTAACTTTAATTACAATTAATATAATATTTATAACAAAACCCTGTTTTGCATTGCAATGCATGGATGAGACGGGAAGTCCTGTCGATTGGTTTATCGTATATAAAGTGCCAAAACTGGAAACGTCTTCATCAAAGACACTGAACTCTGGCTTTGGTTACGCTTTCACTACCGATAAGACAATAAAAACGGCCAAAGATTGGACTCTTTCTGAAAAACAAATCAATGAAAAGGACTCTCTTTTTGGACAAACTATTGGTCCACTCATTGAGTCACTGAAGAAGTCTTCAAATGATTTATCATATGTTGTATACAACGATCAGACGCCAGGTATTTGTCACTCAATTACCAGTAATTCAATTGAATCTTAAATTGTCTTTATTTTTACAGACACTAAGAGTTCGGGCACTTCTGCACACTCTAAGGGGGTGTTTGGCGCAGACCCTAAAGGGGTGTTTTGGTTAACCCATTCAGTGCCCAGATTTCCGGACCTCACGAAAGCATACGATTTTCCTGACAGTGCCCGACATAACGGACAGACAGCTCTTTGTATTAGTATTGGTTGGGATGACATCAAAAGTCTGGACACTATTGCCACTCATCTGTTGATAATGAGGCCAAAGATATATGGGATTGAAATCCGGGATATTTTGAGTGAGAAGTCAGACCTTTGGCGCGATTTGTATGAAAAGAAATGGATTAAAAGGGAAACCACTTCTCAAATGTCTGTTTACAGTAAAAAAGGGTTTGTTTTTTGGATTTCATTTTGATTTACATTTCTCACAATTATTTTCATTTAAGGCTTGTTTTCACTACTTTTGCAAAGAGTAGTAAATATACTGAAGACTTGTATTCGGGTTTTATCGCCAATTACTTCAAAGAAGACCTTTTCGTCCAGAGTTGGCGCAACGGCGCCGGTAGTAAACTGGACTCCGACTGCACCGACAAATATAAAGTGCAAAACATCGATAAAATTCAATTTAAAAGCATTAATAAAATTGATTGGAATTCAACTGAAGATCACTCGAAGTGGTTGATCACAAGTGACAGCACCGGCGGTCAAAGACAAACATGTATTTCAGATATAAATCGTATGAAATCTCAGTTTAAAAGAGGCGGCGGTTCGGTATGTATTGACTCATCAATGGTGTGGAAGATATTCCAGAAGTCAGTGGAAGCCGTCGAGGGATGTCATCTGAAGATTAAGAAAAGTAGAGGAAATGGTTAATCGGTTGACTCAAACATACACTCCATTCCTGTTTACAGCCAAAGAACAAGAGTTTTATATTTTTTGATAACTATTTTTCATAACATTTATATAAAAGACATAAAAATAAACATTAATTTCAAATAATTTATTAAATATTAAATAAGTTTTCAATAAATTGATGAAAATTTCAGTCAAAAAGTGATTAATAATTGAGAAATGAATTCAAAATATGATTAAAAGAAATCAATTAAAAGTTGTTTTCAATAAAAAAAATGAAAAAACTTTTAAAACAATAAAAAAATACTGAATTTTGAGATTCTTTGACATTTGATTAGATCATTGATGGCAGGGGTTTGGTGTCACTTAAGGACCCAACTGTCCAACTGTTCAACAATACTGTAAAACCCTTTATGACTGAAGTATTGATTGATTTGGTTCTGTCGTCGGATTGTAGACAACATTCTGAGCGACCACTCGATAGCCGTTGTCGTAATGATAGCCCCCATGTGTTGGATAATCGACGCCAGCATTAGGTGACGGAACAAATGCCTGTGAACTGTAGGCCTGAGAGCCAGTGTTGGACAGCATTCCTATTCTCCGCTCTCTTTCGTAATTACGATACAAAACAAATGCAATCATAAACCCAGTGATTGAGAGGAGAGTTAACACCACTCCTATGGACAACAGTACTGTCCCTGAAGTGAATCAAAACAGGGGTTAAACACAGCGTTTATTATATTGTCATTCAAACCCTTACCTATAATTCGAGGGGTTTTTGCAAACTCTTTCCTTGACTTCAGGGGGAAATGGATTTAAATATAAAATTGATTGAAATATAAGTGAAAATCAATGAAAACCTCATTAAAAAACGGTTTATCAAAGGCAGGACTGGGAGGTGAGTCGTCGCCGGCAAAGAACCGGAGCATTGATCCCGATATGAGTAGAAAGACACTGAAGAAGAGAAGACAACCCGAAGACTGGCACCAGATTATGGACGGAACCAACTTTGACGGCGCTCTCCGGTATGACCGCCGATAGAAATGCATGTTTGTGTCCATCCCTTCCCTCCGAAGCAAACAATTAATTAATTAAAGGCATTCATAACGTGTGACTAAAGGGTGTAATAGTTAATCAATTTCTTACCCCTTATTTGATTGTTAATTGAATTACAAATGAAAACAAAACAAAAAGTTTTTGTTGTTTTCAAATCAAAACAAATGAAACAAAACAACAGTTTTTATAAAAAACAGTGTTTTTGTAATGCATTTCACAATTAATGTAATCAAAGGTTTGTTATATAAAAGCAATTCATTTAAAGTTTACTTTAATTTCATTTGTGTTTAATTTATTTTAATTTATTTCATGAAAACATAAATAAGTTATAATATTTTGTGTAATATTTTTGTAATTAAATTAAAACACAATTATTTAAAATAAATTACATTTAAATAGTTTTGACTGTATTTACAACAAACAAATGCCAAAACAGTTATAACGTCTGCAAACATGTTATACAAAAAAAAGTTTTGTTTTGACGACAGGACTATTGAATACAACACTTATTATTGACATCTCTTTGGCGTTTAATAATTGATTTTACTTTCAATTATATATCAAATGACACAAAATATTGAGTGAATGAGTCATTGAAAGCATATATACACCTGAATCTGAGTACAGTATTATACTATTGTGTTGCTATGAGGGGTTAGGATAACATTACTGTGGGATAGGATATCATATGACTGTAATAGCATTTTCATTACACATAGGAATACCCAGAATATATTGAATCACTTATATTATATTGAATATACAGTAAGTCTAATATCTGTCAATGAATTGATGTATTAATTAATCACAAAAACTCCTAAACTTTAATAAACATATATTTTCTGGAGACTTATAGGCCGGGTATTTAAGGTTAAAAGTTGTGGGCATATCAGCGCCCAAGTCGTCGGAATCCGACTTTGCTATTGAATCCTATACTTTATAAATACAATGTTTGTCCGACTAATTAAAAGCTGTTTATCACTGGATAGTTGAGATACTCTAACCCTTATAGATTGCCAATCGGTTTGGTTGTTGTCCAAGCATTGGATGTTTTATATTTATTATCATTTTTTAATTGCTTATAAACGATAGACTAATACAAACCCAACGATAGGTTCATTGAAATTAAGTCTAACTCTGATTTCAAACAATAACTTTAATTCATAGCTGAGATCTCATATCATAGGCAGTCAACTGTCCTCAAACGCAGGACTCTTGAGTTTGAATGAAATGTGAAATCCAAATATCGTTTTACCATATATTTAAGCAAATATTTTATTAGACGTCTTCGCACCTGATCTTTCAATTGTATGAGTAATCAAATAAAATAACCCCTGATTTGGATTAGAAATTAATTTAAATATAAATAATACTCAATTAAAGGCGAAATGAGGTTAAGGTCAGTAAAAAAGGGGTTAATTCAGTAAAACGATTCAAAGGATTACCAGGAATACACGACTAGGGCTTAAAATACTTTGAATTTCAGGGAAGTTTTTTATTTACATTATGTAATTGTCTTGTATTACAGTAATCCAGGTCATTCACGATAATTATACAGTAATAAAATACACTCTTAAATAGACTAACCATTTCTGCTAACCATTACTACCCGTCCATTGTGTGTGTCATTTGTTTAATGATTCTTCAGTTGACTTTCATTACAAACAGGACTTAAAGGCATAAAAAATCGTTTCAATCATTGGTTCCCTCTTTTATGTAATGTATTGTTTTTGTGGGAAGTATAGTGTGATCGCAATGGTATCCCGCGATTAGACACAAGAGTATGTCATATAATCCATAACCTGTTAGTGTGACAACGGTTTGCGAGGAAATGCATTGATTTATTGTCGGGTTTAGCGGATCATTGATTATCAATCAAATCTGATAACTATTTTGAATTTTCAATGACATTACACCTAATCATTGGTCCAATGATAAGATCTATGACACTGTAATTGTAAAACACTTTTAGTGACAATTAATTTCAATAAATATTTTTTAAAATCATTTTTTAAATTTTTTCTAAAATTCTGAGAAAATCAAACAAAAAGTTAATAAAAATAAATGGATTTTTCAAACATTAAATTAAATTTAAATCAATTAATGATTTCATTAAATGAATAAAATTAATACAAAATATCTTTCAATTAGTATTCAATTCAAAAATATTTATTATTTAAACCTAAAATATATTGAAATTTATTGCTTTAATTGAATCACTATTTTCTGAGAAAATATTTTATGTGAAAAATAATTTTCATAAAAAAAATCTGAATTATTGTTAACAATGTTAAGCAAAAGGTTTGTAAATAGTTTTAAGTTTATGAAATGACATTTAATTATACCACATGAAGAGTATTTCAATTTATCCCTTAGTCAGGGGGCGAATCGTATAATAATTCAATTTTAACCCAAAGTAAAATCAAAAAATAAGTGATATTATGGTTTAAACTGTTTTTTCTCGAAACTCACAAAAATTCAATTCATTGAAAGTGTTTTAAAAGTATTTTTCAAAATCAATTAATATTTAAAAATTTCAAAACTAAAACAATAATTACATTTTGAAATCACTTATCACTGAAAGCATTCTTTCTGTCGACCCTTTCCTGCCATTAATTGTCTGCAGACATACCACAAAACAGTTGCAAAGTATTTGTGATATCAGTTGAACCCTCTTTACATATGATGTGAATTTTATCGCAAATTGATTTTCGGCCCAAATCTCTAAAAAACAATAAATTAGTGAATAATTTGAATTTTTTCTTCTTTTTTATTCTCGTTTGAAGTTTTAAATGCAAACCCTTTTCATTAGTAATTTGTTTATAACTATAAAAAGCATTACTTTCTTGTATAAAGATTTTTCTTATAACTTATAATACCTTTTAACAACTCTTTTGTAAAATTGAAAATAAAAACAATAATCTTAAGTAAAAACTAACAAAAATGTAAATCAAGTCAATAGACTATTCAGTGGTAGAAAGGAATGGTTAACAAAATGCAATCATTTCAAGATTATAACCCAACTATTCCGATAAATATTTACAAGGGTCATTTTGACATTTGTCAATTCAAATAAAACAAATATTGTTGAATGTATTACTTGAAAGTGAAGGGGAAAGGGGTATAAAAGGGGTTTAATGACCATTAGTTCGAATACCTTTGCAAAAGTAAAAAATAATTGGTTTTGGAAAGCATTGGAAAGAAAAATGTTTTTTATGCTTATTATATGAAAAACTAATCGTTTAATAGATTTTCTCCACAGAAGTCGTCGATCTTTATGTAACAGTAAAACATGAAAACCCTTTAAAGACAACAACAGATAATGACTTATAATTCGGAGGTTTTCCTTCACTCCTCAGTGAAAAATAATTACTAGTTTTAAAGGTCTTTAGATCTTATGTTTAAAACTCTCACGAATTAATTCACAGATTAATTGAGGAATTGATTAAAAACACTAATGATTTTAATTTTATTATAATTTCATAAAAGTGTTAAAAAAGTAACAAATTTTATGAGTAATTAAAGAAAACTTTATTCATTAATCGAGAAATTATTTTTTCCACAATTAGACAACTCTTGACTGAACTTTGATTTAATTAAAAGTTAATTGCTTTAAAAACTTTTATTTTTCATAATCTATTAAATTGTTCTCTCTCTCTCTCTCTCTCTCTCTCTCTCTCTCTCTCTCTCTCTCTCTCTCTCTCTCC
>JAQGAT010000314.1:0-38276 GCA_034687845.1 Pantelozetes paolii
TATTTAGGGGCTCTTAAGTATATGCCTCACGCAGTGCTTAAACTGATGGAGAATATGCCGATGCCTTGGGAACAGATGTCTAAAGAACGTCTCGACGCAAACGCGGTTTGAGTGCCCCACTTTGTGAAGGAGAAGCGGTTCGGCAATTGACTCCGAGAGGCCAGGATTTGGGTGATCTCTCAGAAAAGGTATTGGGGAACACCTATACCTCTATGGGTTAGCGATGACTCAGAAGAGGTTGTGTGCATCGGATCTATTGAAGAGTTGGCGCAACTATGCGGACAGGGAGTGACTGATCTGCACCGGCAGGTCGTCGACAAGATTCAGATTCCGTCAAAGTTAGGGAAAGGGATGTTAAGCCGAGTGACGGAAGTGTTTGACTGTTGGTTTGAATCGGGAAGTATGCCATACGCGCAGTCGCACTACCCCTTTGAGCACAAGAAGGTATTTGAAGACAACTTTCCCGCAGACTTTGTGGCCGAAGGGGTCGACCAAACGAGGGGTTGGTTTTACACATCGCTAGTGCTCTCAACCCTACTGTTCGGAAGGCCTCCCTTCAAGAACCTGATAGTGAATGGACTGGTGTTGGCATCCGATGGACAGAAGATGAGTAAAAGTAAGAAGAATTTTCCCGACCCTATGAAAGTCGTCCATCAGTTCGGAGCCGACGCTCTCCGACTCTATTTGATTAACTCACCGGTGGTTAGGGCTGAGAACCTCCGCTTCAGAGAGGAAGGGGTTAGGGATGTGCTGAAGGATGTGATGATTCCCTGGTATAACGCCTACCGATTCTTAGTGCAGAACATCCAATGGTATGAAAAGGAGACGAAAGAGCCGTTCCTTTACGACAAGACACTGGTCTTGAGGTGCGATAACGTTATGGACAAATGGATCACTTCTTTCACACAAAGTCTCATCCGTTTTGTCAAAACAGAAATGAAAGGTATGTTTGCATTGAGTGCTCACATAAGCACCAGTACTAACCCACTGTCCCATAGCCTACAGACTCTATACAGTGGTTCCCCGACTAATCAAGTTTGTGGACAATCTGACCAATTGGTACCTAAGGATGAATAGGAAGCGTCTGAAGGGAGAGGAGGGAAGGGATGACACCAACAAAGCATTGCATTCATTGTTCAGTGTTTTGATGTCAATGCTTGAAGTGATGGCTCCGTTCACACCATTCCTAACAGAACTCATGTATCAAAACCTGAGAAACATTGTCTCCGATAAGAAAGTGGCCGAAAGTGTCCACTACTTAATGCTTTCTCCCGTTCGGGAGGAAGTCATTGACGAAAGAGTGGAACGACAGGTCTCTCGGATGCAGACTGTGATAGAGATGGGACGGGTGTTGAGGGATAGGAGGACTTTACCCCTTAAGTACCCCTTACCTGATGTGGTGGTCGTCAGCAGAGATGAAACCATTTTAGAGGACATCCAAACTCTGGAAGCGTTTGTTTTGAATGAACTCAATGTCAGGAAAATGATTGTCACGACAGAGAAGGACAGGTTTGGTATTCAGCTTAAGGCCGAACCCGACATCAAAGCACTGGGACTGAGGCTCAGGAATGAGTCCAAACCTGTGATACAAGCGATCAGAGGCTTAACCGACGCTCAGCTCCAGAGCTATCAGAAGAATCCAAACGAGTTTGAAGTCATGGGTCGGAAGTTAGAGGCCGGGGATATCAGAGTTCAGTACACTTTCGGTGGAGATATGGCCTCAGAGTTGTCGGACAAATATGAGGCCGACTCTGACGGAGATATTCTCGTTTTGCTTAACGTCTGTCCCAACGACGACATGAAAGACGAGGGAACGGCTCGAGAGGTCATCAATAGAATACAAAAACTGAGGAAAACAGCAAAACTCGTTCCTTCGGATGACGTCACTGTCCACTACAGGGTCACCACTAATGGACAGTTGGATAAAGTTATACAACAGTTCAGCGATTATATTGCAAACACTTTGAAGGCTCCGCTGAAACCACTGCCCGTCCCTAAGGGTTGGACGACTGTTATTGAAGACAAACAAACCATTAAAGACGAGAGCATTGAGTTCGTGATCACCAAACAGAGCACCGGTAGTGAAGAGTCAACCAAAACCCAAACCAATACCCAAACCAATACCCAAACCAATACCCAAACCAATACCCAAACCAATACCCAAACCAATACACCAACAAAACGGGTAAAAACTTACTGTTGTTTGAAGTCTTCAATTGCTTTCCGGACCTTCTGTTTGTGTTTTTCCTTCAATTGTTTGTACTCTTCGTCTAACTCTTTGAGGACTTCCTCCAAAGTCTTTGACTTCTTGGCCATGGGTTCAGAGTCTTCCTCATCACTGGGCTTACGGTTGGGCTTACGTGAAGACATTCTCAGATGATTTGATTTCAATGTTAACACAAGTAAGTCATTCACAGCACTGACCCTTCGCTTAGACTTTTTTCTAGACTTAAATGACTTTAACCTTAAATTTGTTTCAAAAGTTTTGTAAAGTTTTGTAGTTTTCGTCATTTTATTGACGTTTTGAGACATATTTGATAAAAAGTTTAAATTAAAGTAAAAGTTATTTCACTCTTATCTCAGATATTGAATGAAAGCCTGATTTGAAGGACAACTGACTATTCATTTGTTATTAATCAACGATTAGTTCATAAAATATTACACTTTTATAACAATTGACTCAAACTTTAAGACAATTTAGAGTTTAAACTGTATTTTGAGTTTCAATTCAATGAAATGTTTATGTTTTCAGGAATTTAAATGCCATTCAATGAAAACGTTACGCAATTGAGGGGTTGGTGTCTAATGTGTTGTCATTTAAATGACATTGTTTTCAATCAATTTCACTCAATTTGAAAACATTTTATACTAGATTAATAACCAATGTACTTTAATTCACTTATTTGAACTTGTTCATACTTAACTACAATTTACATTTTGATTCAATAATTCGTTGTGTGTTTTGAAAATACAAAATACATTTCAATTGTGGTCTAAATATGCGTAACATTTGGTAACGATATCTATGAATGTGTGGCAGAAATGCAATGAAATGTTTGGACAGAAGTGTTGAACAAAACAGTGAATGCATTGAAATGTTTGAATGAATTGATCTTTAATTGCAATTAAAAAACATATTTAAAACTAAATTACAAAACAATTCAATGATTGTGTGTTTAATGCAATCAAAAGACATATGAATTGTGTTTTGAGAAAAGTGTCTCAAAAAGTGATTTTAAGAAACAATTGAATCAATTGTTGTGACAATCAGTCCATCGATTGGTGTCTCAAATGTAAGTCATATTCAAAGCACTGATTATTAATTGCTTTTTAGTTATCAATCAATTAAACAATAGTTTAGTATTGAATCAATTGATTGCCTGTAAATCAGTGGTATCTGTGCTCCAGAGGACGGGCGGATAGGTATTGATCCGCAAGTGTTGTCTATATTGAGCCCAAATTGTATGCATTCCTGACATTCCTCTCAATAATGTATTTCTCTCTCCAAACAGTCTGCGCTCTGTTTGGCCTCAGTTTTCACTGCACTTGTGTTTCTCCTACCAGTGCTCTCATACCAGTGCTCTAACACTTCAATCGTAAATAACTTTATTTTTATTTTCAATTAAAAACTTTTATTAAATTTTTGTTTCACTCAAAACAAATATTTTTTGCTTTTTGTGTCATTTTTTTGTCTTTTTTGAACTAATTTTGAATTTTTTTGCAATTTTTTAATGAAATAATTTTTTTAAACAATTTTTGTAAACATTTATTGAAATAATTTCAAACTTTTAATTCAAATACTTTATAATTGAATTCAATTTATGTCTTAATTGTGTAAAAAGTTTTGGCATTTGTTTCACAAAAAAACTTAACTTTTGTTTAAAATCCTTAAAAATATTTCTGAAAACTATTTGCAGTGAAAAAAGCGATTGAATTGTTTGTGAAAACAATAATTGTGTTTAAGATTTCATTTCAATAGTTATCCTGAATGTCTGAAAACAGTATTTAATTTTGAGTTTTGAAATACTTTTGTTTCAAAAGACAAAGCATTTGATGAAAAACTTTGTCTTATTTTTTGATAACATTTTTGTTGTCATGATTTGAGAGAAAAAATATTTCTCTAAACTTAGAGTTGAATTGAAATTAAAACACATTTTATTGTAATTTTAATTATTGTTATCCAAAGAACCTATACTTAAAGTGCGATTACTTTACTCATACCTGTCCTCTACCTATACCTTAGGCCTGGAAAACAGCCCATTGTTTGGTGAACTGAAAGCAAAATAAGAAAAACCATAAAACCATTGAGTGATTGCGCGACTCTTGTGGTGAAATCCCTGAAGAAGAATATAAAAGACTTTTTTTGAGTAACAGATAATTACTTAACAATAATTGTCTTCATTTCGGATGAATGTCTCAACTCTTAAGCAGTTTTAATAACCATTAAAATAGTTGAAAATGGAGTTCATATCGACTTTAATTGACTCAAATAGCCCTTCATTGACATCCAATGGCATCACATCCAACAGTTCCCCTCTGGAAGTGCTGTCAAACGCGGCCGCACTTCTGGAGAGGACTAAAACTTATGGTAATATCCTTTCCATTACTTTTCCATATGTTTTGCAGAGAAATCATTATTTTCTGTGCAATCAATGCTTTTCTCATAACTTTTTTCACAATTTTTTTGTTGTTTTTTGAAAACATTTTTCTCATTTTAATCGTTATTATAATGTATTGGCTTTGAGTTGAGTCATGGCATACATGTAATTGTAATGCAATTGTCGTCACAATAGCTATCAGTGCTCTTACAAAGAAATTCTTCAGCAAATCGTGTAATACATGAATACATGGGATATTTTAAGAGTTATTTCTTTCTGAATATTTCATTTGATTTTTCCATAATTTTCTCAAATATTTTACGCATTTTTTGCTTCAAATTTCAATTTAATTCAGTTTTTTGTGTATTTTTTTTGCTATTTTTAGTTATGTTCACAAAAACTCTGAAAATATTTCTTAACTTATTTTTTATTACTTTTTAATTATAATTAAATTTTTACTCATTTTTTTGTTAACTTTTTTTGTGTCTCTCAACTCGACTCACAATTATCTCAATATAAGAGTCAAATGATTTGAAAAAGAGTTTTTAGTTTTTAAATTTGATTTTATTTTTTCATTAATTATATCTTTAATTAAATGCAAAACCAATTAAGTGCTAAACGGAACCGGTTTTTCGCATTCAAATTGTGTTTCTCTCTATTGTTTTGGTTCATAAAACACAACAAAATATTTGCCTTAAAATTGCGAAAAAAGTTTTAAACATTAAAAACGCTTTTAATTAGACTTTAACTCAAAATTCTTAGTGTTTTTTGCAATTGATTTCATTTTTTTCTCATAATTTTATTACTATTAACTAATCTTTAGTTTTTTTTGTCGTTGATATAAAACACTCGCATTTTGTTCTCAATTTCAGAGTTTTAAACACAAATTCAGTGTTTATTTGAAATTTGAGTTTTTGTTTCAATTTTGTGTTTTTGTGTAATATTTATAGATTTCTCTTATATTTATGTTTATATCGTATATGTATTTACTTTATGTTAATTTGAGGGCAAAATCCTTTTGAGACAAGAATTTCAGTTTTTGATTGCTTTCAACACATTTCAGGAATTTTTTGTTGTTTACGAATAGACCTAAAGATTAGATATTTTATGCACTCTTTCCTCAATGACTGATAAAAAAGAGTAATTTCTTGTCTTCTCCTTAAATATAATGAATTTTCTGTTGGCTTTGATTTGCAATTCAGACCAAAAGAGTTCACAATATCTTTAAAATTAATTACTTCTTAAGATATGATGTCTTGAAAACACAAACCCGTTGTTTGTCTTATCATTATTAAGGAATGTCTTTCATAGGCTATGAATAAATCATTTGATTATGTATTCAAACATTTATTAAAATTATTTTTCGTTTTATTTCTTAAATAATAATTACTTTTAACAACATTTGAACAAAACTTTTGGCTATTAGTTATGTTTTTACTTTTGTTCTGCTTATGATTTGTTGAATAACTGATTAACCAATGAATTAGTTATAAAATAATTGGCATTTCCTTAACATTAATGATGAGTTACTGGATATCATCTATGATATGCATTACAGGCCATAAAAGTCTTCAACTGATTGTCAAAATCGTTGTACAGATGTGTAAAAATTATTTTAATTGCTTTCAAGACTCAAATATTTCATAACATTTTTTGTCACAACGTTTTGACAGACATTTGAATTATTATATGTTTGTGTAAAATGTCTTAAGTATTAAACTCTTAGATCAGGAGTTGAGACAAATCATTGTAAATGTCATTTGATTTTCATTTCCTTTCTCTTGGATTTTGATTACTTCTAACGCTTCAGGCATTCAGTGAACACAACAAATGCCACCAATTTTTGAGCTTAAATACCAACTCATATCCACTTTATGTCTCTTCTAAGTCCCTGTCTTCTGTTCCAACTATATTCAGGGGCACCCAAGCGATGCATAGGACATAACTTTGTGCCCAAAAATTTGAATAAGCAATGATATACCCCCTGAGTCTTGGGATAATTGTTGCGTAAATCAAAGCACTCTTTGACAGATATCCTCGAAATTAGTTGATCCGTAAAGTACTTAAAATTCATCATTCATTACCCCTTTTACCCCCTTATCCGACGGACTGTTTATCCCCTGTTCTTATATCAAGTTTTTTGTTGTTTAATACTTTTGAAGTTAATTCATGTCTTCACTCAAATGGAAACCCAAACCCAAGTACTCGTTGAGAAAGTGAACTGAATTTTCACTGTTTTTAATCATAAGAAGTATTTTTCAATGATTTCCAGTTATTCCGAGTATTTTTGTTTGAAAATATTTCAATCGCTTTCTCACTCATGGCCTCAAAATTTTTGCAAACATTTTTCCCCTGATTTACACATAAGAGTTACTACTGTTGTGTGAATACACAGTATTATACTATATATATACTATAATATATAGAAAATAGTATATAAATATAAATCAAGTTTTTCTTTTCAGACGTTTCTCTCAAATGAGAAGATATTTTGATTTTTTTCTTCACTTTTTCCTTCACTTACTATATATTATAAACCCTTTTTGTAATTCCCCTTCAGTTCTGATATCATATAAAATGAAATTATGTGTGAAATTAGTGATTCAAGTCATGACATGAAACCAATTATCTATTATTAAAGCGATTAAAAAGTCTTCAAATTTTTCTCCAATCGATTGCTTAACTGTATTATTATTATTGGCTTTTTGTGTATAAAACTTCAGAAACAATGCGTTTATAATAAAAAGTGATTTTCCATTCATTTGCATCACTTGTGAGGAATGCTTAAGAACTAGAATCTCATGGTTTGGTTACCAATTGAGGCATTGATTGCAAATCATAATAATAGTAATCCATTCCTCACTCACCACTGATTTTTACAATTAACCCACTCTTTCGCTTACTTCTCGTTGGATTTCAGATCTCAGTGTTATCTGTGTTTCTCAACACTATTACTCTATAATTGATGCCCTAAGCGATGACATAACACATAAGACATAAGCAATAAAACAAAGAATTTTTATATTTTTCTTCAAATTCTTTGATTTTGTTTTTCTTTCAAATGATTTATGAGTTTTCACTTATTTTTCTGTATTTAGGGTTTTGTTTGCAAAATATTTTAGTCTTCAATCTCTCCCTGAGTTTATTGACTTCAATTCAATTGTGATATTGATTTTGATGACTGTTTTGACAGATAATTAGCGTTTTATTAGTTTTTTATTTGCATTTCATCGCAAACTCATAATTCAATCGTTGATTAAGTTTTTTGTTTATTTTTCAATCAATTTATTCATAAAATTGTTGTAAATATTAGTAATAAATGTGTTTTTAAGGCCTAATAGTTGTTAACAATATATGAATTGAAAAGAAATGTCATTTTCTTAAGGGTTTTCTCATAACAAGTGAAATGTTATTATATTTTTACGATTCGTTCGCTCTTTTTGGTCGTCTTCTCACGCATTGAGTTTAGTTTCCTCTTTAGCCCTCAAACACATTCTCATAACATGTAAAATGACCGGACAGTCAGTATATTCCTGTGCTCTCTCACATCAATATAGAGACCGGAGAGTGTGTCCCCTCAGGACACGTCCCGTTCAGTGCTATTACTATTAGTCTTTTAGAACACTTTTTATATAAGAAGGTCTCTCTTTCCTCTCTGTGCTCTCTGGAAGGAAAGGTGGGTATAACTCAGTCTGACATTAGCTCTGAGTCTTTCTATGAGTGCCTCACAATATGTGTGAACTTCTTATAAGATTTAGAATCAAACCATAGATTCGTTGAGACTTTTGGTCTATATTTTGCGATCAATTGCTTTGTTATTCAAGTTTTTGGATATATTTTTGGCGAAAAAGTTATTTTGTTTGTAATGTAATCATTGGTTGTGTTCTCAATGTTGACCATAGGTTTGACCAGAGGTTTGAACTAATGTTTGAAATGTTTTTCTTTTATTAAAAATCTTTTTCAACGAAAATATTTGAAACACTTTTAATAACTAAAACACAAAAATCTTATCTCAGTTTCAAAGTGTTTGAGAATTTTTTGCAAAACATTTTTGGCTTTTTCCTCAAAATTGGTTTTAAATCGTATCTTAAATACAAGTTTTGACTCATATTTACGCTAAAAATAGTTTTGATTTTGTTTTTCATGAATTTCGTGCAAAATATTTAAAATTCTTATCATTTTTTGATTAATTTATTATTTTTTATCGTCTTTTCAGATGAAATACAGACAAAGCTTTCAAATACTATCAAAGAGTTGCCGACAAAAGGCAATAAAATGAAGAGAACTAAAGACCGCCGAGAGTTGGCCCACAGTTCCAGCTTTAAGATTAAGGCCCGAAGTAGTTCCCCGTAAGTCATGACCAGTGCTCTCAAGACTTTCATTTTATTCACTTCTTATCTAATGTTTATGTTTTAATTCACTCTTTTTCAGACTAAGCGACGAACCGTTGGTTATTGACAGTCGAGAGCACTCTCTGTCGCCTAATTATAGTCCGACGCCGACAGCACTCTATACTCTGAGCAGCGATTCCTCGGAAACTGTTTCCACAAATAACTCAAATAATGCTCTTTCGGGTTATCCTACTTATGTTGGTCATAGTCATAGAGCCGGTGCCGATAGGGACGGCTTATTGTCCTCATATAGAGGTTCACCCTATCATCCAATCGATGGTACAAAGTCTTCATCAATAATACGACGCAATAGTGATCCCAATTCACAACAATCGACTCAATCCTCTTGTGATGACTCAGAAGAAGACAAACCCTTAGACATGAGTAATAAGAAGTACCGAAACATCGATTGCAGTGAATCTCAATCCAGTTCTTCGGACTCAAAGTCAGAGCCAATGGTTGTCTCTAAAAGTCCACCGAATTATTCATTGACACAACTGTTCGGACAGCAAATGATGAGACCATCGGTGATAACCTGTGCCCCATCTCTAATGAAATCGCAACAAATACCGACTCATCCGCCGCCGACTTATGACCAATCAGTCAATAACTCCTCGACCTCTAAGTGTCACTACTGTTGCAAAAGTGGCGACACATCAGATAATAATTGTGAGACAAATGGTGACGACTATAGCACTTGTAGTCGACATCGCAATCGACAGACAATAGTGACCACAGAGGAGGTGAGCGATCCGGTCATCGAAGAGCACTTCCGGCGCTCTTTGGGTAAAGACTATTCACAGATATTCTCCAATTCAACAAACAATAACTCAATTACTTATTCGGGTAAACATTGTTTGCACTCAAACTCTCACTCATTTACTAATCGCTTAAATCTATGGCTCAGTTGACGATCATTTCGCTAAAGCTTTGGGCGAGACTTGGATTAGACTCCAGAAGACGACCAACAGATTGGATGAAAGTTCAAAACCAATTAATGCTCAAAGTATTGCGTCTTAGAGTGACTCAGAACCTCTCAATAATCAATCGGTTCATTGATTTTTGGCGTTTTTTATAATCAATTGATAATAATATAAATAAAATGTATTAATATTTGTGTTTATTATTGACTGAAAAGTAATAACTTTTTTGAAACCAATATTTAAATCAATTTTTTATTGATTTCTCTCTTTTTTTATATAATTTTTTTGTGAAAACGTTATTAAATATCAAAAAATATAATTAATTTTAATATAAATATTGTTTTTTGAGTGCATTTTAGTGTCAATTCTTGTTAACTGTTGTCAAGAATATAATGATTTCAAGAATTATGGGAAACCTCTTCGTCTGAATCACTCAAAACCCAGATATCATTCAAATTGATGTCATTTTGTAATCGCTTTAAACCCGTTATGTCTTCGATATGATTGCAGTCATTGAATGCTTTCAATAAAAACTGAAAACCATTTTCTTTGTACGCATTTATTACCTGACAATTGAAATGATGTTTTAGTGTTTTACCCCCTTTTCGCTATGTAATGAGTGTTTTGCATACCTGTGCACAACAAGCGCTGCATTTGTCGAATCGCTCAGACGTTGGCATTATTTGCTGAAATCGCGATAAAAAGCCTCTGATTTGATGCGGAACTAATCCCAGGGCTGTCTCTGCGTCTGAATCATCACATTCTTCAACGTTGACTAAAAGTGCCGGCGCTTCGCCTCTGAATCGCAATTAAATGTTTGTTTTTCAAGGATTTTATTAGTTTTTAATTGAATGCTAAAAATAAAGGGATTAATACCTCAACGGGTGTTGTATTATAGAAACCATTAGCTCAACAGCCAGTGCTGAGGCCAACATTGAGATTCCCGGTCGGGTGACTGTGCACTGTTGGTCGAGAGTTCTGTCTTTAGTTGACTGTCAGTCAAACAAAAAGCAAAACTTTAATAATTATAAGTGTTTTGAGAATTATTCACAAATTATAATCACATTTAAAGACAGGTTTTGAACTGTTTTTGAATCAAAATAGTTCTGAAAATAACAATCATTTTCTTCTTTAGCACTGGTGTTACAAAAAAAAGTATAATTGAATGAAATATGGCTTAAATTGTAATGAAATTTATTAAATGAGAGATAATTTCATTCAATTATAATATAATTATCTTTTAATAAGCATTTCATATGAAAAGCAAAACATCTATTCTTAATGTCTTTCATTCATGCCTTCAATGAAATGCAGTTTTAATTCAAAATAATTATTGCTTTTATTGTTATAAGAGTTAAAAACGCTTCTGATTTATGACCTCTAATGCAACTGACCGTCAATTGAAACCTACAGTTCCCTTAAGTTTTAATTTAATTATGATTTACCAAAAAAAGAGCAAAACTTTATGGCATTTGTGAGCAAATGAGTTGAAAACAAGTTTTGAAACAAAACGACTGATATATAAATGATTTGTTAATGTATTCACGAAATACTAATCAGTTTTCCGATGAAGTGATTCATTAAAAAGCAATTCATTTGAGAATTGCATTCATTTTATGACTAAACCATTGAATGCCTTAAAAATGATTCAAATATTTCAAAACAAAAACCAAAAAGTGATTAACATTTTTGAGATAAAAATATTTCTCTAAAGAAAGCAATAGTTTTGTAGTGTTTTGTGTGAAATACAACCAACCCTTACATTTCCAGGTGCGACGACATCACTGCAGAAATAACAGCCCAACTCTGAGCCATAGACCTTCCTATTCCTCCCACTGTATGTAGAGGACGGATGACCACCGATAGCACCGATAGGTTCTTCAGTTGCACTGTTAGTCTCATTCTTGAGAACACCATGTCTTTGGACCAGAAAGGTATCGAAACCGAGCGCAGCGTTGATAACAATCTTTCCATTAAATGGTTATAAAATTAAACCCAAAACACAATCAAATTATTCTTCCCTTCAATACCTTGTTCTTTGCGGCCGAGATGAGGGTTGGAAGCCATCGACTCTCTCGAGTGTCCATCAATAGGAAGATGACATCATTTCCATCAATCAGTTCTTCGAGTGTTTCGACGCTTTTCTGCACTTTTTCTATCACTTTATGAAACAATTTATAAAAATTGCAATCAAATGAAGGATTGGTTTATACAGTGCTCGGAGACGGGATGGCCGGGCATTGGAATCGATAAATCAATTGCATTGGCGTTAATGTTTGGAAATATAGTCTTCAGTGCATCGGAAGCGGCCATTGCTTTGTGTTTTCCGCCGTTAAGACAATCATTAAATGTGAACAACGATTGTCGGACGGGATTAGAGTACGAGACAAAAGAGTTGTCAACAAACGTAATGTGTTTTACGCCCCAACCCATCAATCCTCGAGCGACAGAACAGCCCAGAGTTCCCGAACCTAATATAAGACAACGCGTGGAAGCAATTGACTGTAAGTCAAGTGACGGCACTAAACGCCAGCGCATTAGCCGTAGATTCAAATCGACCGCATTTTCGGCCAAACGGATCGGATCTAAGAGTGAACTCAAGTCAACCATTCGTGGCATCAGTTTGTTTGACTCATTCTTCTCCCAACCGACGCATTCAATTGAATCCCTTTCCGGTTCGGCACTCAATTCAAACTGAATGTCAAATAAGAGGCTATTTTTTACCGATCTTTCTCTCAGTCTTATCCCCAAAACTAAGCACTCGTTTAATTGGTATTTATGGCGAATAAGCGCCAAATAGTTCCTTAGAGGCCAACCCGGGTATTGGTCTGAACTGCTGGGATCGGCAAATGAAAAGTATATCTGAAATAACATCAAAAATATTACCAAAACATTAAATTCAATGACATTTACATACCTTTCCGTTGTTTTGATTCTTTAAACTCAAATACTCATCAAATGAGTGCACCGTTAGATCAGAATCAGTGATAAAAACTAAAAAATATGTTTTGTTTTTGTCATTCAATTCATTCATGATTTTGGTATACATTGTATTCAACTGTAAATGGATTTCAGTTTTAATTTTCGGTAAAAATCGGTTCAATTGTTAATAAATACGTTGTTTTCGGTCCAAATATCGGCCAATAGTTTCGGCGAATCAGTGGTTGAGTAAGTCTTTGGGTAACAAATGGCCGGAAATGCGAACCAATAATAAAATTTATATTTTTTTAAATCCTTTGATAAAAAATGTTTTAATTATTCACTAATTGATTGAAAAGTTGTCCAAAACTTACGGCAAAGACTAATAACAAGAACTTTGACAATGACTTTGAGATATCCTTATCTACTGTTCCACTGATGATGTCGTCCCACATCTGCGGCCAAAGTAGTCATGAATTCAATGGTTTATTACTTAAGACTTGAAAAGCAATACCTGTTTTCCCAAACCATTAATCAATTGTTTTTTGTCTTTACTAATGAAGTCTTCGTAAGTGTTTGTGACAATCAGTTGACCAGACATTGGATGTGTTTCACGGCTTTTGTCTTCATTTCTGAAACCAATAATTGAAATCAATTTTCACTTCAAAAGCAATGAAAAGACAAATACCTCTCAAATGACTCGTAATTCACATTCAAAAGCGGTTTTAGATTTGGCGACAGATCTGTTGACCAGTGATTGAAATCATTAATACAATTGAATTGAGTGTCGATTGACATACCGTTCCTGTAATTAGCGGTGATTTCAATGGGATTGTCGTCTAATCTCATTGAATCCAACTTCTTGTCGGACAAGAGGTGCCAAAACCCGCAATCAATGACTGACGCGAAGGGAAAGTATTTGAGTAAATGTTGTCTCAAATGTGAACTCATTTTTGGGTTTAATTGTAATTCAATTACAAATCAATTGTTTTGACAATAAATCAGATGTTTTTCAACACTATTTGTAAACAAAACACAAAAATGAGACAAAAATTACGATATTTTTCATAAAATTGAAGAAAAATTAATTAAAAATTATTTTAAAAGTTGTGAAATAATTATTGAATTAATATATGATTAACACAATTATAATAATTATATTAAATGTCAATTAATTTATTAAAATAATTAAATACAAGTTTTTTTGTGAAAATGAGTTAATAATAGGCTATTATTACATCACTATTGCGTCAGAATTTTTGTGTATTTCATGTAAATATCATTTCACCTATAAATGCAATAATTGTCTCAATTATGGACACAATTGAGACACAAAACGATGAATTAAGTGCTCTTAAGGGCTCTTTTGGTACGGATTTAATGGATTTGAGTAAATTGTGGTCCAATGGGAACGAGTGGTCACCCATTGAAGTATTCATAACTCTTAGACCAATGGCTTCAACAACTGATACCAACATTCAAATACATATTTACGTCAAGTGTGGCAAAGAATATCCAAATGTTATTCCCGAAGTGATTAGACTTACGAACGCTAGAGGACTGTCCTTTAGTGCCCATAAAGAGTTGAGATCACAGTTGTATAGATTGGCAGAGAGTTTGAGGGGAAAAGTAATGATCAATACTTTAGCACAACATGTCATACAATATCTCAATACATATACAAAACCTTCAAATTCTGGAAATTTAAGTGAATATGAAATTCTGGAACAATTAGGAAGGGGTCAGTAGTTTTGTGAATCCAATGCCCTTTTAAATACCTGTAATTTCAGGTGGTTTTGGAGAAGTATATGCAGTGAAGAGTAATATCGACAACAAATGGTATGCATTGAAACGCATTCACACCAACCCTTCAAATCGTAAATTCAAGAATTCGTTAAAAGAGAAGATTGAAAATGAAGTGGATGTTATTTCCGACTTTCACCATGATAATATTGTTCGATATTACAGGTCCTTCAATGAAACAGAGGGAGTGGAAAATTATGGCCAACAGAGTTCAAACACTACTGTTAATGATTCCGTTGATGATATAATTACACGAAAGAATGAATCATCTGATCCAGGGTCAATGGCAATTGGAACTGATCTACGTACAAATATAACCAAGAGAATAATGGCTGAAACTGAAAACAAATTTGTCAACACATCATCAGACGTTGTATTTCAAGATAATACATCAAATGAAGGGACAAATGAATGCACAAGTGAAGGGACAAGTGCAAGGACAATTGAAGAGTTGCTAAACTATACCTATATAGTGATGGAATTATGTAATAAAACGTTAAGAGATGCTATCAATAGTGGACTTTATCAAGATATAAACACAAAGAAATTGAATTTTATGGAAATAGTACGTGGGGTACATTATATTCATTTCAAAGGAATCATTCACAGAGATCTTAAACCAGAAAATATATTCCTTGGCCTCAACGGAGACATAAAGATAGGAGACTTTGGTTTAGCAAAAGAAATACATTCATCAAAACACAAAACATATGAATTAAATGATATCCAATCACAACTAAATTCAACTCAAGAATCTGATACATCTCTGACCGGACGACAGGGAAATTCAGTTTATATCGCACCGGAGCTAAAGATCAACGTAAATATAGGCTGTAAAATAAATTACACAAATAAAGTAGATATATATTCGTTGGGAATCATATTCTTCGAGATGTGTTACCCCTTCAAGACATTAATGGAAAGATCAATAGTTTTGACAAATTTAAGGAAACCTGAAATTGTTTTCCCCTCTAATGTTAAACAATACTTAACTGAAGTTGAAATTGAATTATTGAAGAGATTGTTAACACATGACTACACATCTCGTATGTCATCTGAAGAGGTATTGTCTTCAGATTATCTGTCGGCGCTTGAAATGAATGAGGAAGAGGAAAGGGATGTTATCAAACGTGTTGTGCTTAACAATCAAACAAAATCATACAAATTTTTATTAGAGATGTTGTTTCAGAAGGATTGCACAGTATATGAAGATTTTGTATTTGACGCACCGTTGGGTATGCCGTCCCGCCGTTGGATACAATTATTCAGCGGTTATTTTGGTAGAAAAGATTATTACGAAACAGCTTTAACACAAGGAATTGCCTTTCAATCGGTTTATTCAAAGTTAGTGTCAATAATGCAAAGCCATTGCGCGGTCTTTATATCAGTGCCAACACTACAGACAAACTTCTCAACAAAACCCTATCAAAGGAGTGATATCTACGAAATGGTTGATAAAAACGGTCGCATAGTTTCACTGCCATTCTGTCTTCGGCTGCCATATGCTAGATATATAGCCCGAAGTGACCTTCCACACGTCTCAGGTGACCTTGCACACTTCAGACACTATGCTATAGACAAAGTGTATCGACAGCATAGGGAAGGTGAATATCATCCCAAAGAGTTATGGGAATGTACTTTCGATATCATTTCTCCAAAACCAGAATCTGATAGTCATTGTATGCCCGACGCAGAAGTCATAACAGTTTTATATGATATCATTAATGCGATTCCAGTTCTGAATAATTCCAAACTAACCCTGAAATTAAATCACATTAAACTAATTCAATCGATACTCAGTTACTGTGATATCGAGGCAGAAATGCATAGCCAGGTGATCCTAATGATCGGTGAATGGAATGCATATAAAGCAAAGCAAATGAATTCAACATTTCTATCGATCACTCATTTTGTCCGCGAGTTATGGAAACGACGAAAAAGGATTGATATAAGACTCAAAAATGTAAAAATCAACAAGCTCCTAAAGTTATTAGACTTGGAGACGGAATCACCAAATTATTTATTACATCTAATTATACAACAAATGAATATGAAATGTAAGAAAAGTATGGAACAAATGAGTGCTCAGGATATGGCTATCAATGCCGTCAAGGAATTGGAAATCATTTTACAAATGACTAAACATTTGGTAAATACAAAGCATATATCCATCAAAATATCGCCTTCTTTTGTACTCAGCGGTCAAATGACTGATATCTACTCCGGGTTTATATTTCAATTGGAAAGGGAAGTCATAAAACAGACCACTGGAAGAAGAATTGGAAAGATTATGGCCACTGGCGGTCGATATGATGATCTCATCAATAGGTTTAGATTAAACCAGATTTATAGACCTAAAAGTGCTGTCGGTTTAAGTGTTTACTTCTCATCTATAATGAAGTGTTTAAATGGTATGAAAGGAAATGTATTCACACGTATCGATGTCGTTGTCTGTTCTCTAACCACTGATAAATCAAAATCATTGCTAAAAGAGTTATGTTTAGTAACAAAACAATTGCGTAAATCAGAGCTAAAGGTGTTTTGTTTTCCCGAAGATATGCCCAAAAGTATAGATGAATTGCAAATGTTTTGCGCCAAAAGTGCCGTCAAATATGCCATTGAATTGAGTGAAACAAAGAGCAAAATCACTGCAAAACTGTTTGATCACAAAATGAAAGTAATTGAAAAAATCGGTAAAAATGTTTCCGATGTTATAGAGTATGTCATCACAACTGTTAAGTCATTTAATAACATATCAAACACTTCTGGTAATGAGTTAGTCCTCAGAAGTAACAGTCAAACCATGATTTCAAATAATAGCACTTATAGTCAGACCTCTGCCAACACTTCCAATATTAGAGTGACTTTTATAACAAACGATACTTTACTTCCAATTGAAAGGAAAAGACACGAAAACAATATTATCACTCATTTGTCGAGTGCTCTCAACTATGTTAGAGAAGACACAGTCATTGAAGTGATTGCAACCGATTTGCCCCTTCAGGTGATTAAAACAATTGCCGTCGAGATTGATATCGATGTCCAAAATGATGCCAAAAATACTTTTGAAAAAAGTAAAGACAATATCATTGAGAAACACATCGATTACAGCACATGTATCGCACAAGTAGTCGATACCGTCTATGAACTCAAAGTCGGGAATAAATGTCCGATTCTTTACATTATTAGTACAACAGATGACATGAAATACAAAATCATTCAATGATTTGTCATTTGATATCAAATCTAAACCAAAAGAAAAGTATTGAAAAGTTTTGGTATTATTTGAGAGACTATTAAACATCACTTAAACACCCATTCATTCAAATTATTAATGAATTCCTGTTTCGACTAAATGTTTGCCAAAAATATAACAATTTTTAAACATTTTATGACTTTTTGTAAACATTTGTAATAAAATTGAATGAATTTATGAAACGTTTTATTAATTGAAGTCTAAAAACATTTATTGCATTATATCTGTCGGCGAATCACTTCTGACGGATGAGTAGTACTGTCCTGTGTTTGGCACTGATGTGGGTATGGATTCAGTGGTCGGTAGGGATGGGGTAGTGCTTGGGATTGACGTTGGGGTCAGGGATGCAGTGGTTAGTGATTGAGTGCTGATTGCCATCAATGATGGCGAAGATGACGGAGGGGTTAGGGATTGGGTCACCAACTGAGCGATGGATGGACTGATGGTATGGGTTAATGGACTGTTAGACTGGACTGTTGAGGGACTGGTGGTCTGTATTGACTGAATGGACGCCTTCTTTGTGTGGGAATCAATGAATTGGTATTTCTTTATGTCTGCCATAACTTTGTTGAGATTTGTTTGCGATTTCTTTACCCCTGAATGCGATATAAAAGACAAACAATTAATACAAAATGAGTGGAAAGAGTGTCCGCACCCGCGGATCGGCGTCTCTGAGGCTGAGCTCCTTTGGCGCCGATATTCGGTGTTTTGGTCTCAAAGTCGGTCTCGAAGTCAAACTCATTGAACAAATCATTGCTTTTATTGTCAGAAGTGTTCACTTCGTTGTCATTGATGTCAGACTTAATACCGACGGCTATGTTGTGGACAGACGGGGAACGCCTTCCCGGGCACTGCCAACGCAACTCAATGAAGCCCTTGGCCTCCAATTGCCGATAGATTGGACCGATTTGTTGGCCGTTGGGCTCCCAAACCCTCTTCCCATTGACTAAACGATAATTGGATTCAATGTTATCGTAGTTTTCATTATCACTACAATCGACGACAAACTCATCGTTTGATTCATTCATTTGATTTCAATTTGTTTACAATTTTTGTTTTCATTTTCAATGTTTTGTTTGAAAACTATTTTTTCATTCAAATAATACGTAAAGAAATTACACTTCACTTCAAAAGTGTGTGTTTTGTGCCCCTATTTGGTTAAAGTTTTGCAATTTTGATATAATCAGGGGTATAATCAAAGTGGGGGTAAAATAAGGGGTATTTTAATTCAATATTTGAGTTGTTTTTTTATTATTTAATGTATTTTTTTATTTACTTTTTATTGCATTAAAATTGTTATTAAATTTAAGTTTTGCTAAAAATAAGTGAAAAAAAACTTTCAATTAATTTGTATTCAAAATGAAATTTATTTTATAATAAAATGTGATTTAATTATGAATTTTGGGTCAAATGTAATGATAATCTCATTTTATTTATCTTTCATTTGATTTACAATTTTATTTGTAATTATTTTAATACCATTTCAAATGTTTGAGAGATTAATGAAACCAAAAGTATATTTCTCATTCAAAATGATAACAAATTGATTGAAATATCAATCAATAAAACAATAAAAGAGATAAAAATGAAAGAAAAGTTTGCTTTCATTTGTGGTTAAGATTTTTTTCGTTAACTTTTGTTTTATTTGTTTTTTATATTTATTGCAAAATTAGTGATGACTTAACGCATAGTTATTTCAATTAATGTGTGAAACCATTACTTAAAAAACTTTTTTTACATTTGAATCCACTGTTAATTCATATGCTTTCTGCTTCAGGCCATCAACTGATCTCAAGACCTGATCCCAAGACCTGATCGACAAAAATGAAGAGAAAATGAAAAATAAATTTTCAATTAATATTCAAAAAACTATTTTAACATTAAATTGATTGCAAATAAGTGTTAAAACTATTCAACAGAAAGAGTGATTTGAAACCAGTTTTCAATCAATAAATATTCAAATTATATTAAAAATCAAAACTTTAATCAACTTTTGCTGAACTGAAGTGATTTGTGTCTGAAGTGTTTGGAAAGGAGTTTTGAAAACACAAATCAAATCTAAAAAACTATTAAATATTAAATGATTTGAAAATAAATTTCACACAAAAATCAGTTTTAAATCAATCATTAAGTTATGAAAAGTTGTTAAGAAAAAAGTTAATAAAACTTTAATCCGGGTATTCATAGCCTGTATTGTGCACTGATGTGAGAGAGCACTGGTGTCTGCACTCATAGACCGCACCCATAGCTGTGAAGCAGAGCCAGTGCTGAACCAATGAGAGTGCAAACAGTTGTGTAATGTTTTTGCACTGTTTTTCATATTTCATGCGTTTGTTTGCAATCATTTCAATGATATCTGAATTACATTTGAATTAAGTTTTTAAATAAATTGCGATTCAATTGCAAACAATAAGTGAAAACCCTTTTCAACCAAATTAAGGGGTATTTCAACGCATCTTCACATTTAAATCAGTTTTCTTTGCAGTTGTTTACCAAATATTAACACAATTTTTGTCATCAAAAACAGCAATCAATTAAACAATTGATTAATTAATTGAAAAACAGTTTTATTGTTATAATTGTTGTGTTTTTTTGTGGTTTAAGACTTGAAATCAATTCATGTTTTAGTCGTTTAAACGCTTTTTATATTTTTTGTGACAAAAAGTCGGAAAATATTTAATATTTTATTGATTTTTACTCAAAAAAACAAATTAATTGTTATTTTAATTGAATTATTAATCAACAAAACAACTGATTAACAGCTTCTGGCGATTGACTACCTGTGCGATAGGTGTACTACCAGTGCTCTTATGGAAGACTACAAGTTCTTGTTTAAGATAGTATTGGTCGGCAACGCCGGCGTCGGCAAGACATGTCTGGTCAGGCGTTTCACACAAGTAATCATTAATTACTTCTCTTATAGTTATTGTCTTCACTCCTGTACTAATGTCTTGTGCTCTCTATCATAGGGTGTATTCCCTGGAGGACAGGGAGCGACCATTGGCGTAGATTTCATGATTAAAACACTACTAATAAATGGTATTTAAGTTTGAATTCAATTAATAAAAGGTTTTATTGTTTTGTTTTATAATCACTTAAAGCAGTCATCGATTGAGTGATTGATTGATTGAAACCTCAAATCAATTGATTTTTTTTGTGAAAATATTTGATTTTTTGTTACAATTAGTCGACAATTGTGGACATATTTAGTGAAAATTTTTGCTTAATTTTAAGTGTTTTTTGAAAACATTTTGTTGTTTTCACTAATTGTTTGGCTTTTAATTCAATTGTGTTTTCCGTTTGTGTTATAGAGATCTCACGAAACGATATAATTGTTTAAATAATTTTTTGCACTTATTTTACACTCAATTCCTGTGTTTTAATGACAAACTCACGAATCACTCAATTATTTTCTCAAATATTGTTTTTTAAACCTAAAAATAGTTTTCATTTCCCTTAAAGTCATTATTAATTGAAATTTAAGCCACATTTTTGTAGATTTATATCAATTCAGAAGCGATTGAATTGAAAATCACTTTTTAAAACTGGTTTTCAATAAATAGTAGTTTTATTTGAATTCAATTGCAATGAAAGTAAAACTTTTTGTTGAATTGTTTGCAGAAAATAATGATTTGATTTTAAAATTATTCATAATTTGAACGCAAATAACAAAAACTAAAAACCAATCAATCGATTGTGTGATAGCTTTAGGCAGTGATGGGTTTGAACTACAATTCAAATTGAAGTCAAATGTGTTTATCATTTGAATTGAGTTCACATTTTCAATACGTTTCTCAAGCCTTAAGTGAACATCAATTCAATCACAGTATTAGTGATTCATATTTTAAACACTGTTTTGTATTTTAAAATCCAATCATAAAGAAAATTGGTTTCAATTTTTGGGTTAATTGTATTTAAAAGTCTTGAAATTGGGTTAAAGTTTAACCTATTGTTCATTAATTGACTTTTAGTTAAGAAAACATTGTTTTAATTATTTTTAGGAAATTATTTTCAAAACAAAAAACAGATTTTGAGTTAAAATTCAAATATATTTTAAAGTATTTCTCATATATTCCTAAACTCTATATTCAAATGCATGTCTGAGTTCATCAAACCTTTTGAGAGAAAAGACTTGTTTTTATGTAATTTTAAATGTTTTTGTTGTTTCAGTGAGTCATTCATCAAAACAAGTCTTTTTCACAGATTTATGTCTCTTTTTGTTTGATTTTTGTCTAAAAAGAAGAAAAGATTTATTGTTTTTATGATCTGTTTTATGTCAAAAACTTTTTTATCATTCCTCAGGGGTTTTGATTTGTGATAATACCTTATTTGCATTACTCTAAGGGTGTAATATAAGAAAAATAGTAAAAGACATTGATCTATTGAATTATTATTGCATTCTTACCCCTGATATTAAATAAATTAATCATATATTTTGACAATTATTATATATTTATTTGAAATTTGAGATCAAGTTATCATTAGTTTTGATATTTTTCTGTTTATTTTACTTTTTGTCTCTTTTTCTTCAGATTTTGATTAAAAACTATTTATTTATAGATAAATCAAAAACAAAATCATATTTTTCTATATGTTTTTCAAATGAACTTATCTTTTGATAAAGTATTTCATATTTTGTTTAGATTTCAATGAAATGTCTTTTTTTAAGGAATTTTTCTTTTCATCTAAAGAGCTATTGAACTCTAATCTCATCTTCAACTGAAAAACAACTTTTTGCTTAATTTGAGATAAAAATTGATTAAATAATAATTAAAAACAAACATTTAGTAGATGTGATGAAAAGCAATAAATATCTTTGCGTTTATATACAGTGTCTTAACGTCTGATTTATTTTTAATTAGCTTTTCAGTCAACTAATTAATGGCTTTTAAGCCTCTAAAGGGGTATTTGCTTTAAAATTAAGTCATCCATTCATTTGTCTGTTTATTGAATAAAGAGATCACTTTTCAGATGATTTGCAGTAAACATGTCTCCGGATCTATGAATTGATTTATGAGTTGTCTTAAAACCAGAAATAAGTTTTCAATTTAGTGTTTGATTGACGTATTGTTCAGAGGTTTGAATTAAAACAAAGTATTTTTTGACAAAAAACTGTTTCTTTTGTGAGAAATATAAACAATTTTGTTGTTGTTTTCATGACATAGGACTCGAAATTGTGTCAAATATTTTACAATTTTTTTATTTGTCCCAAACTTACGGTTCAATTGATTTGCTTTAACTTTGTTGTGAATAAAAAGCATATGAATTGAATATTTTTAGGTTTTATATCATATTTGAAATATTTTTAACATTAAATCAGATCTAAAACCAGGAATTCATTTCAGTTAATGGTTTTTTAGTTTTCATAGACTTTAAGTACAGATAAAAATGTATTTCCTATTCAATGATCACTAAATTTATGAAAACACTATCAAAAGCAGTGATAATATTGAATGAAATTTTCAGATCAGTTATAAAAATATTTTTTATGCTTTCATTCAATCAAATAATGAAATTCAAGAGTCAGTCGACTCGTATCTCATTCTCTATTAAACCGATTGTATGAATGTTTTGATGATATTTCTGTAAAAATAGGTTTGAAGTCATAAAACCTATTATTGAATCGATTCATATCATAGGCCAGTCGTGTTGTATCAAACGCCGGGGTAGTCGATAGGGGGAGAGAATATTGATATCATGATTGAAATCACTCCTTGTTTTTGAAGAATTTTTATGTTTTCAATGGCATTAGAATTGTTTAAAGGAATTAACTTCAGATAAAATCATAAAAATCTTTTACAAAATTCAATTTTCATTGTCTGACCCCTGACTTCATACCCCTGTTTGCCCCTTACTTTTAAAGACCGGGTAATTCAGTGTTATTACTGTTGAAAATAGTAATAAAATAAAAATTGATTTCTTTTTTCAATACAAAAAATGTTTAAAGTATTCAAAACATAAATATTTATTTAGTCTTTGAAAATAGAGATAATCTTTAATGTCTTGAACTTCTTCTGCGATGACCTTATCTCGTCTGCAGAGCTCAAACTCATTGCCTGTGTTTCCCTTAATGTCCTCAAAAAGGTATTCATCGTCTGAAGTCGTGCGCAAACAAGATGTGTAACAAATGAGTTATAAATTAAAATGAGTTTCAATAGTGTTCTTACCCTTAATTGTATCCAAGAGTTCATTAACCAAACCCTTATAATACGGTTGAGTTAAGTGTACATTAAGTGTGCATTAAGTCATAAGTTTTGCCCCTTT
Organism: Pantelozetes paolii; assembly: GCA_034687845.1. Lineage (NCBI taxonomy): Eukaryota > Metazoa > Arthropoda > Arachnida > Sarcoptiformes > Oribellidae > Pantelozetes > Pantelozetes paolii. The sequence goes on from JAQGAT010000314.1 coordinate 24,155, forward strand.
TTTGTTGATTTAATTATTTTCTTATTTTTCACTTTAATCTCATTTTTTATATTAGTTTTCCTTTAATTGTATTTTATTTTCATTTTATTTGTTGTTTTAGGCGTAAAAGTAAAGCTCCAGATATGGGACACCGCAGGACAGGAACGGTTCCGAAGTATTACCCAAAGCTATTACCGAAGCGCTCACTGTCTTATGTTAGTCTACGATATCAGCTCTCAACCATCGTTTGACTCCCTTTCCCAATGGTGTCGTGATATTGAACAATACGCCGGCTGTGAGTGAATGACAAACCAATTGTTAACTCATTTGTAATGATTTGTTGTCTTTTTTGATCCAAAGCCTCAACGAATACAAATCGATCGGTACTTAAAGTAATGGTTGGAAACAAATGCGATAAAGAGAGGGAAATACCTCTTCATATAGCGGAACAGTTTGCGGTCAACAATGAGTTTGACCTCTTTATGGAGACCTCGGCCTTAGAGGCAGACAATGTCGAGAAGCTCTTCTATGAAATCGCAGACGTTTTGGTCCAAAAACGGTTGGCCTCTAACGGCAGCGCTTCGGCAAATAGTCAAACGAATAATGTATTCATCGATAGTAACCAAAAGACTCAGTCCTTGTCCTCATGTTTTTCGTGTCAATAATTAATTGTTTAGTCTTTTTGTAATATATTTTTTATTTTTGTTGTTTTTAAGCAATTTTTTCATTAATTCTAATGAAAAACAAATGTATTTTACAATTGATTGCAAATTATTGTATAAAATGAACGAATTTTAGACCAAAAAGACGAATAAGTTTTGAATTAAAGATGTTTTTAATGAATGAATTGTTTTTTAGTTTTATTTATAACTTGTTTTCACGATTTGATTAACCTTTTACTCCTTTCCCAACCTAACCGGCCGTCCATTAGTAGCAAACAATTTGATCAAAAGATGTTTTCCTAATATTTCTAAACATTTTTATTTCATTTTCAATGCTTTTTAAAAGCGTTTAATTTGAGCTGAATTTTGGCGCAAATAAATCAAATTAATTGATATTTTCATGACTTCTGAACCGTTTTTATCGCAAAATTTATTGCATATACAGTAGTCTTAAGACTTAATACTAATAAATAATTTTAACAAAAATCAAATTTCTCTTTTAAAAGCTTAAAAGCGTTTTAATACTAAACCTTAGTATCGATTAATTAATTTAATAGTCTTTGAAATCAAATGAAAACAAATTGTAATCAAAATAAATGATTTTTAAGACTGTATTCCAATGTTATCTATAAATATCAATAAATTTTGAAGACAGGTCCAAATTCATGGCATTTCATGTCACTTATTATCTAATTTGAGATCATTTTTCATTTGATTCCTATGTTTTATGCATTGATTTTTGTCACCAACCCTTTGAAAATCAAATTTTAATTCATTTAGCGGTCAATTAGATTAAGTGTCTCTTAATTATAGGAATAAGAATCTGAGGTTTGAGTCTATAATAAGAGTTGTGTTTAATGTTTAAGATTTTTCTCTCAATACCCGATAATTTCATAACAATTTTCTCTTCAAAAACAAGTTTTATCGATGAGATTAAGGCTTAGAAATGCATTTCTGTTTAGCTTCTCGGTTAAGATGAGTGCACAGACCTATCAAGCGATGAATCCTTGTCTTTGGATTCAATACAATATTCATTGAAACCCTTTCAGACATTTGTGAACGAAATCTAATTTAAAATCTTAATTAATCTTAATTTTGTGCAAATCATTGGTTTCATTGAATTCACATCTCAGGAGTCGATTGACATTTGTATTGTATATTACTATTGGATTCTCATATCATATATACCAAGTGTGTAGACGATAATTATGCCCAGGGATGGCCTGAAGGAGATAAGAGACCAACCGTTCCCAAACCTAATCCATTTGTTCAATCAGTTGAAAGAGTATTCAAAACATCTGTCAATTAATTAGCTTTAAATCAATTAAACCTTTAATTGAAATCAAATATTGAAACGAAATGATTATATCCTTGTTATCTCTTCATCACATTTGTTAGTTTTAATTGCAATTTAGATTCTGGAACATTCCTATTGCTGTTTTAAATGATCAAGGATTGAGTGTAAAATATTTGTCTAAGTAACTGATATACTCATTCACTCGTATCTAATGTACGGGTCATTTGTGTGGTTTGAGTGTCTGTGCATTCAAAATGGAATTTTGAGTATAATTCTGATAAATGATAAATGAAAAACAAAAATCACCTTTCACATCTAATTCTAATGAATATAGTATTAACTAATTGCATAAAAATGCAATAAATTTATAATATTTTGTTTTAAAATTGATATTTTTTCCTAAAATCTCAGTTTAAGTGAACATAAATCAAGTTTTATATATAAATATCTGAAACTATTTTATAACTAACTATAGATTAAGAAAAAAGTTTTGATATAATTTGTACTTTAATTAACAGTAATCACGAAAATTGATATTTGATTTCTCAAAGGATACGCTTTGAGCTGTTATTATGCAAAACAGATTTGACATCAAATGGTTATTTGCCTTCAAATTGATAGTCGAGTCCTCTTCTCAAGTAATTTACAATTATTTTTCATTCAATTCCTTTCATTATTGAAATCAATTCAATCGCTAAACAAAATAAATACCAGTTTTTCTCAAAAGCATTTGAATCTAAATAATAGTTTTTGAAAAATGTATAACAAATGCCAGTCTTTTGATAACTTTTCTGAACTTCAAAACCCAAACACTAAAAAAAAGATCTGAAAAACTAATTCAAAGACTATTTTGTAGTGAAAAGAAGTTCTCCACTGAAGATAACAGAAGTGTTTTTATTATAAACTGTTTTGTTATCTATTCATAAATTAACTCCAGTTTTGTTCAAAACTCAAAACAATATACAAAGAAAAATATGAATCTCTGAGAGAAGTCTTCACTAAACACATGAGTGGCCTGTCTTCAAATTGTTTGTTAAGATTCAGTCACGTTTTACGCCAAACAAGTAATGCATTTAAACAAAAAATAGTCAAACGTTTTAAAACAAATATTTTTATTAGTCTTAATGTAAAACTGTTTTTCAAATGAATTGCTTTCTTAGCAAAGAGTATAAAAATATTTTTCTTTCCATTGGATTGGGTTTTCGGCTCAAAATTATTTGTAGTTTTATTTATAGTTATAAAAAGTCTTTTGACTATAAATAAGTTGTTTATATATTGAGAGGAAATAAACGGAGAAAACATTTCAAATATTCATTATTTATAATAATAACGATAATAATGACTAAAAAATAGACATTGAATTGAATATTTGAAAAAACGTTTTGGCAATCGTTTGCCTCAAAACATATTCAAATGCATTAAAAGTTTTTATTTTTTTTAAATAATGTTTTTAAACATTAGTGTAAAAACCATTGAAAAAGGTTTGGATAAAAAAACATATCTTTTTATTGCAATCGTTTATAAATAGCTATAATAACGTGACATTAAATTATTAACAAGGTGATACTGGTGAAATTAATAAGTGTTATAATTATATTTATTATAAATAACCCTTAAATTAATGAAATTTAAAACCAAAATAGCTTTTAGTGTTTAATAATAACAAAACTTTTATAGAAATTCTTGAATAATATAAATATTAAATAAATAATAAATTACACAAATATTTGAGTCTTTTATTGACCATGGTTAAGTTAATATTAATTTATCTTCACTTGTATATGACCTCAAGTCACCTACGATTGCATAACGTCCTTGGATTATCTGTCACCACCACTGGTGCAATCACTGGTGCAATCACCGGTGGAGTTTGAAATATATGAAAATTCCTCCATTTGCACATAAAAGCCATATAAATCATCAAGATTAGTTCACTTGATAACAGCATTTAAGACATAATTATGCGAAAGGTTTTATGAAATTCTAGGTCTTTTTAAAATCACTTTTTACTCACAATTAACCAATAGTTTAATTAATTAGCATTCAGTGGGGAGTCATAAAAGTCATTGCATTATCTTAAGTGACGATTTGATGGTCAGACAGGTGTGGCTTCACATCAAACACCTAAAGAACTCTCTCCTTCTCTGACTATAAGTTATTTTGATTGCAGTTTTTGTTTTGGTTTTTATAGCAGATGTATAAGTGATTTGATAGCTCTCTGTCTGAATATCTACCGGTGTTTGCAATTCATATGCAAAATAATAACTCAAATGCTGTTCAGTTCAATCAATTTCACGGTCGGGTCACTAATTTCATGGCCTATTATCTTAGGGTTTCACTCAAACATTACAATTGATTGTAAAAATATTAATAATATTTTTCTCCCCTCTTATATTAAAATTGTATTTCAATTCTCACGCAGTGTTTGAGTAAAATAATTGACAATTTCTTAGTGCTTGACCTCAACGTTGAGAATAGAGATAATTATTGTTTGAATATTTTGCATCAAAAAAGTGGTGTTTGAGTTGAAAATCAATTTTTTTTGTTCACAAACTATTTTTGTGTTGAAATCTGTTTTCAAAAACTTGTGTTAAGAAAGTCTTACATTGAAAAAATGTATTTATGAAATGAAGGGCCAGAAAGTTGAGCCGCGCCTTAGACTCGATGCCAATAAACTAATCAAAACATAATTTCTGACTTTTATTTCTGAGATCCACTGTATATAAGGATTTGATAAACATTAGACAATGAACTTATGATTTGGCGAAATATGAGATTTTAATGATAGCTAAGGGCCTGAAAATCATTACCAAAGTCTTAATGATTGCCAAAGAATAGCACTTATTCTTCAATTTTATTATTCATTGGCAAAGGTTTTGTGTTTTCTCTCTCAGAGACAAACATTTACATAAATAAAAGTTAAAAGACTTTTACTTAAGAATTATTTACTTATAGTTACAAAACCAGAGTTTCATATCATTTGCAAACAGTCGTCAAACAAACAAACAAATTGAATGAAGAGTTTGTTTTTCAGCCCAAAAGAGCAAAAGAAAGAAAAGTTTAACTCATTTTCAAAACACAAAGAATATTCAAAAACCTATTAATGTTTTTCTCAACAAAAATAAAAATCTTTGAATTTGTTGTCAAATATTCATTTTATTTCTCATTTAAAGACCTTTTGAATGCAATTATTATTACAAAATTCAGTCATTTTTGTAAAACGACTTTAATTTTAGCACAAAATTGTAATTAAATTATAATTATATTAATTAAATATAAAATTAATGTAAAATGAAATCAAAATATAATTCGTTATTCATTAGTCAAGGAATTGAATTAAAAGTTATGTAAAAATGGTTCAAAAAATACTTAATTATGAAAATCGTTGGACGGATTGCAAAAAGTTGTGTAAAATTGATGCTCAAAATAGTGAGAGCTCACTGTCGTTGCTGATTAAGAACCGGTTGAGATTACCTGTGCTCTAATGGAATGCATTGGTAAGGAATGGAAAGGTATTATTAATATAGAGTCGACGATGAGATGAGAGGACAAGGATTTGTGGGAATCGGTTATTAAATGGAATGGTATGTCAGTTGTCATCAGATCCACAGTTTCTGATCAATCAATCATTAAATACAAAAACAAACAATACTTTTGTCGCAAAATCTATTCATTCAGTCATTCATTATCTAAAAGTCACTAAACGTTTGATTCAATTATCAAACGACGCGATAATCACTAATAAACTGATTATTAGTACACATACTCTGTTGAGACACCAACTGTCCAATTGATTGGCAGCACCGGTATAGCCGGCGTATCCCACTCCACAACTGGGCGGACAGACAACGTTTGATGACTCACGCAATTGGATCACCTTCTGGTCTGAACCCAATTTGTTGATGGCTTTGCACACATACTCTCCGTAATGGCGTTTCTCAATGCGTTTCACTCTTAGCACAGAATCGGTGAACTCATGAGAGGTGGAGAAGATGGAGATCTGGTAGTTCTGGCTGTCCTTCAGTTCGTACCCATCCTTAAGCCATATAATGCTTGGGTTCGGGAAACTCTCGATATGACAGTGGAGGTCAGCGTCGTATTGAAGTGCCTGTTCATAGCGGGGCCTATCGATGGTGACCTGTGGTGGGAATTCCACCTCAACGCCGACATTCCTCCTTGCACCTTTGCCCACATTGTTGTCGGCGATGCAGTAATAAGTACCCCGGTCGTTCTTTGTGATGTTGTGTATCACTAGTATATTGCCTCTGTATAGCGCACCGCCGGTCGGCAACAGATCGTTGTTTTCTCGGCGCCAACTAATACTTGGCTGCGGATAACCGATTGCATAGCACTGAAGGGATATCTGCGCTCCAGAAGAGGTTATTATAGATCGGGTGCTGTTGTCGCTGATAGTGGGAGGGATTCGCACAAAAACATTGACCTCTGAAGTGATTGTTAAGAAAATTGTATTAAATATTGTGTTTGAAAGCAATTAATAGTGATTTGAGTGGACTATACCTGCAGTGACTTTACTGGAGGTGCCGATAATCACTTGGCACTCGTAGTGACCAGCGTCAATCTCTTGTATCTTGGAGATTTGGAGTGTATATGTGCTGCTGGCGTCGTCATGTCGTATGGAATATCTATTGTCTGGTATTGAAAGTGAAGATCCTTTTGAGATGAAGAGATTGTTGGCCGCATTGTCTTGATTGATCTTGGTCCAAATGACTGGGTAATCCCGGGCGTACTGTACCGAACAGGACAGGTCTATAGTGTCTCCGATGTTAATAATCCTTTCTTTTGTGATGAAACTGATGGTTGGGTTTTGTTGGCATTGGATTAACACAACAGACAAACAAATGGTTAACAAAAATATAAACATATTTTACAGCAAACTATCGGTTGATTTGCGTTTCACTACTGTTTGGGATCTCTTTTCACTGCTTTATCTGATACTTGAAAAGTTGTTTTTGTTATAAGAAAACTTTAGAGCCGTTCCAAACATCCAGTGTCTGACGACTGGCCGTTCAAACTCTACACATATTCAACGAAAAGTGGATAAAAATAAACTGAAATCCTCTGCAGAAAGTCGTTTCAACAAGAGATTCAAAGAGCACAGGCCTCACACCCATGCAGAAAAAACCAGACTTGTATTACCTGTGCCGACAACACACACCCATTTGGAAAGGTATGCCATCGCAGATGCCTTTGGCATTCAGTGCCTCAAAGTATATATGCGTTTAGTTTTTGTGGATATTATGCCAATGTTTTCGTGTTTTCCTCAAAACCATTATATATTAGCACTAATACTATCCTAACGTTTGCGAAGGCGTTTAAGGAGGGAATACAAGGGCTCAGAGTCTATGCCATCGATGTTTAAGTCAAATATTTTCAGACATATTTTAGATGCAAATCACAAACACTACCTCTCGCTGTAGTGAAGAGCACTTTGGGAAGAGTTTTGTGGAGTATTTTGATTGCATTTGTGCTAAAATCAGGTATACTTTCCTTCAATGACTACTCCATCCACTAGTGATTGCCTATCAGTGCGACTGTCAGTCAGTCTCACAGCCATTACTCTCGAGTAGAGATTTCTTCACAATTTTATCCAATATTCTTCACTCAGTTTGACTCCAGTGCCACATCTCTGAAGAGTTGTTTGCTTTCTGACAGATATTACCAAATATTTACAGATAATTGGTTTCAAGTGTTGTTTCGTTCACTCATTTAATTAATATATTCCTATTATAACAGTTATATTCAATACCTTATCTACCTTTCCATCACTACTACTATTGTAGTACAACATTGAAGTCTGAAAATCATTATTCAATTGAAATAATATTCTCAACGCATAAGCCATTGGAGTATTGAATGGGAAATACATTTGACTTTTGATAATATTGTTCACATTTTTAGCAATTATTTTCACAATTAATGAATGAATAAATGAATTATTAATTCAAACACTCATTTAAAGTAATAATTGTTTTGTGTATTGAAAACACATTTTTGTGTTACTATTGATTGCATTCACATATTGTCTGCCAATTATAATGAAACAAATCGACGGAAATGAAGACATTCTTGTTGTGGAGAACGACAGTTCACTTCCGGAACAGTTTGACACTTCAGATCTGCCGACGTCTCTCATCATCACTAACATCGATAGTCGGGTGTTCATCGAAACAGACATAAGAGTCAGTGGTTTTGTGTTATGTTTTTTTTTGTAAATCAATTGTTTCAATGGTTTTGTACTTTTATTTTCAGAACTATTTTGAGGAGACGTTCAAAAAGTTTGAGACTTCGGTCACCTTTCAGTACTTCAAGAGTTTCCGTAGAGTTCGTGTCAATTACTCAACGCCTATGAGTGCCGCACAGGCGAGGATACAGTGCCATCAGATGAGGATCGGAGATGAGATCATTAATTGCTATTTTGCTGGGGTTTGTGACAATTCATTGCTCAGTTTTGTCTAATATTAGTGCAAATGAATCAACAATTCACTGATTTCTTGATAAAAACCCTTATATTTTGCTTTCAATTAATTATTTCCTCATTTTTTATGGTTTCTGACAATCAATATAAGGAAAGGTATTTTTAGATATGATCTCAGCAGTTGTTTGATCAGAAATTAATCACCAGAATCATATCACTACTACTGTACAGATACCCGAGTCTTATAAAACAATTGATTTTATCATTTCCTAAATTGAGTTGTGATTCAAACTCATTATATAAAATATTATATAAAAGAGTCAATCATTTGTTCAGACATTACATTCAATTGAATTATTTTTGGGTTTAGTCTTCAAACTCACAATTAATTTGATTAAAACTAATAGAAACTGATTTTGAGTTCACTTTTATCTCTCAATTAACTTAAGTATTGTTTGTTTGTCTGGACTTTGATTCACTGTTTAACGTATTTTTCAATGAATTTATTGATTGAAATATTTTTGTAACTATTATTTCATTGAACTCTTTATTTCAAGTATTGATTGTTTTGCTGAACAAATATTTTCAATGATTTTTATTCAATATTTAATTACATTTCTTATAATTTTCCGTTTTATCATTGTTTTGGAGTTTACTTCCAGTGCTTACAAAGACATTGATCTCATTTTTTTCATATTTTGTTTAAATAATAAAAAAATGGATTAAATGTCAAATTGTTTTGCAAAGAGTCAGGCGTTTATGACATTTGAAAACTTCAGAAACAATTTGTATGAAAATGTTATTTAACTTCTGTTTTATAATAAGTCTTAAAATAAATTCATTGCATCTAATGATCAGTTGGTTTCAGACATTGTCACAGAATTTTCAATCAATTCTTTCAACAAAAAGTTGTAAACAATTGATAAGAGTTTTAAAAAGCATTCAATGAATTGATTAATGAATTGATTGTTGTTTTCATCGATTTTTACCATTCATTGCATAATTAATACAATATCTCATAAACTAATGAATTATTGATTTGAATTACAGCCCACCCTCTCCTCGTCGCGCACTGACCCAAACGACATATACCTTCATCCACCTCCGCTCGAAAAACAATTCCTTATATCCCCTCCCGCTTCACCCCCTGTTGGTTGGAAACCAGTAGACGAAGCGAAGCCTTGCATGAATGTGGATCTACTCTCAGCACTGGCCAACTTGACACCCGGTGCTACACATGAATTGCATCCGCAGTCAGAATCTCAACCGGGAATTGTTGTACACGTCTGTGAAGAGGAAGACGAAGACACTCAGGACTGGAAGCCTAGAATCAAAATACCACAGACTTCGAGACCCGGGGCTATCATTAAAAGGAGTTTATAAGAGGGTTCTGAAGATTCCTTGTGTGCGACTCCCCCTTAACCCCTGCCATGGATTGCATTTATAAACGATTTAATGTTTTAATAGATTTTTAGAACAAAACAAAAACAAAACACAAATAGTATAACAAAATGACAAACAATTGAAACAATGATTTTGATTGAGTGCTGTATACCTCCTGTCCTCTCAACTAAACTACATTTAAATTATTGACAAAATGACATCACTTTTCAAACAATTGATTGATTTGTTGACACCTTTTATAAGTATTATTTGTAAACTCATGTTAAATATATAGTTGAAAAGGGGGTGACCGAGGGTTAAGGGGTCAGACCTTTCCTAATTTGGCCACAATTTGTGTTAGAGTTGAGATAAAAGCTTAAATTAAACCAATTTTTACATTATATCTAAATATTAATATTGAATATCAAAGGAATACCTTATTTTCAGTCACCCCCTGACCCCCTGACCCCCTGACAAAACATCAATATTTTTCATTGCATTAATGATCACAAATTCATTACCCGTTTGAGACATATATTACTAAATAATTATAAAATTTCATAATTTCTTGATTTCTATTACTTGTGAAGCGAGTGATGGTATTCAGGTGTGAATGAAATGAATCGCAAAATCACTTAATTTTAGACAATTTTCAAATCATTTTTGTCGTTGTAATCAAACTTTTGAATAATGTTTTGTTAAAAAACTTTTTAAAAACTCAAATATCAGTCACAACTCATAAGAATCGGTAATTTAGTCAACAGTTTGTATGCATTTTAATGAAGAATATATTTGTAGTCAAAAAAGAGTCCCAAAAGTTATGACAAAATCTATGAAAATGTTATAAATGTTTAAAATATTTCTCAATTGTCCACAAAATGAATGTAATATTCAAACACTTTATAGTGATTTTCATTTCAATGTATTAGTTGTGAGAAAAGTGTTTATATTTTAATATTTAGTAGTAAATCATAAATCGTTACAAAAATATATGATTTGTTAACAGTTTTATTCATTTTAACTGACATTTAATTGAGTCTTAAATAATGGATTTACATTTGATTTTGTTTTACTTCACGACTTCATGAGTTATATACAAAGTCAACGATTTTGACATTAATTCTGGGATTTTATTGCAAAAAAATATATTTAATTATTTGTTGAGTGAAGTGTTTTAAATATAGAAATGAATTTAAATGTTATATAAATAACATATAATTAACAGTAAAAGAGAGAGAAATAAATAATAACTAAAATAATAACAAAAACTCTTTTATATTGAATAGAAATTTGATATTATTTTTCACTTAAGACTTAATTATAAGATTGAAAACTAATTATTAAATCTTTCAGACACTGGACTCAAGTGTTTGAAGGAGTTATCGGTTGAGAAAAGACAAAATTTATAGCATTTATAGAGTGAGAAGAAATTTCTTTATAATTGTTAATCAAATGAAATATATTTTTGAACACAACTTTGAAAACAACTTTTCAGTAATGATTTTGAACTAAAATAGGATTGAATTTAATATTTAATCATTAGTTGGACTTATTCTTCTGGTTTGGGAGTCGGAGACACAGAAGATAGACTTTCATCACTCTCGACAAGTGAACCAATTGTGTGCATTGAGTCATCGGACCCTTCATTAGATCCGCCGGGCATATACCCGGATCCAATCCGATCTATATTGGAAATCTAAATCAACAATTCAAATAAAATTAAAGCATCTTGATAACAATTATTAACATTGGTTTGTAATACAAATAAATTGTTTGCAATTATTAACACAAATAAATGTTTCATATCTTAACTAATAGTGAGATTCAGATGAAATACTCTGAATATAAATGCTATTAATTAACATTATATGCATTACATACCTGTGCCGAGCGCTGTGGAGCGGAAGGTCCGGCAGCCATCACCGCCACATTTGGATCAATGGGTGTATCAGCTTGTCTGAGGTGTTCTCTCTCTTTCAAAATTTGAAGATCAATGTCAACGTATTTTAATGAATTTCTTTTGTCTTCTTCCAGATCATCCATTTCCCTCGCGGCCACCCGTGCCAACAGTGCCGCCATTTCCATGTCCTCCTTTTCCCTCGCGGCCAACAGTGACGCCCTCTCCTCCAACTGTTTGCTATAAGTATAAAAAAGAGTCAATAAATATCATTGAGGGACAGGTAGTAGGAAAGTAAGTGCCGAAGATGTCCACCGAATGGGAATCGATGTCTACAACAACGAGTGCCGAAAGATTGTTATGAGATATTCAAAGGAGTGGAGGAATAGTATCACTCGAATGGGCCGTTGGATTGACTTCGACAACGACTACAAGACTTTATACCCGTCTTATATGGAGTCCGTTTGGTGGGTATTCAAGCAGCTGTTCAACAAAGGATTGGTATATCGGGGCGTGAAAGTGATGCCGTATTCCAGTGCCTGCAATACCCCGTTGTCTAACTTCGAGAGCGGACAGAACTACAAAGAAGTGGTCGATCCGGCGGTTGTCGTCTCCTTTCCATTGGATGAGTCGCCGGAGGTATCGCTGATTGCGTGGACAACCACTCCGTGGACTCTACCCTCAAATCTCATGCTTTGTGTTCACCCGGACTTCGATTACATTAAAGTAAAGGACAATAAAACACAAAATATTTATGTTTTAATGCAATCAAGAGTTGAGTCACTGTTTAAAGCACCGGAAGATTATGTCGTTTTGGAACAATTCAAGGGAAAGGTATTAAACGGCAAGAAATACAAACCACTGTTCCCTTACTTTGAGAAACTGAAAGAAAAGGGGGCTTTCATTGTGTGCTGCGATACATATGTGACGTCAGATAGTGGAACGGGTGTTGTCCAGTGCGCCCCCTATTTCGGTGAAGACGACTTCAGGGTTGCTATTAATAACGGTGTCATCAAAAAGGACGGCGAAGTTGTCTGTCCTCTGGACGCCAACTGTCGGTTCACAGCACCGGTAGTCGACTATTTGGGTCAATACGTGAAGGACGCGGACAAAGAGATTGTTCGGCACTTGAAAAGCATCGGAAGACTTGTGTCGAACAGCACTGTTAAGCACAGTTACCCTTTCTGTTGGCGGTCAGAGACGCCACTGATCTATAGGGCTGTGCCCTCACTGTTCGTGAGAGTGGAACAGATGTCTAAAGCACTTCTGGACGCAAACGCTGTCACCTATTGGGTGCCCGACTTTGTTAAGGAGAAGCGGTTCGGCAATTGGCTCCGAGAGGCCAGGGATTGGGCGATCTCTCGGAACAGGTATTGGGGAACACCTATACCTCTATGGGTTAGCGATGACTCTGAAGAGGTTGTGTGCATCGGATCTATTGAAGAGTTGGCACAACTGTCCGGACAGAGAGTGACTGATCTGCACCGGGAGGTCGTCGACAAGATTCAGATTCCCTCAAAGTTAGGGAAAGGGATGTTAAGTCGAGTGACGGAAGTGTTTGACTGTTGGTTTGAATCGGGAAGTATGCCATACGCGCAGTCGCACTACCCCTTTGAGAACAAGAAGGTCTTTGAAGACAACTTTCCCGCAGACTTTGTGGCCGAAGAGGACGACCAAACGAGGGGTTGGTTTTACACATCTCTAGTGCTCTCAACCCTTCTGTTCGGAAGGCTTCCCTTTAAGAACCTGATAGTGAATGGACTGGTGTTGGCATCCGATGGACAGAAGATGAGTAAAAGAAAGAAGAAGTTGGCATTCATTGTCCAGTGTTTTGATTTTAATGAGGAAGTGATTATTATAAATGATTTAATTGATTCTCAAATACATAATACGTATTCAAACAATGAATCACTAATTGAGTGTTAAATTGATTTTCAAATAATAATTATATAAATTAATTATGAGATTATGTGCTGAGAGTATTGAAGAGCAAGTGCTTGAGGTCAGGGATCAAACCTCAAGTGATGACTGTCGCCGACGGCCGATAACGGCATTGAGCCATAGCTGGCCGCCGACGTTTTTCCAAGTGGTATATAAAGTCAACTACAGTTCATAAGAAGCCTACACTTTAGTGGACATTATTGTTATAGTTTAAAATAGATTTTAGTGAAATTCAAAGATTTTGAATTTTGTTTTAAATATTCTCAGAGATGAATATTTAGCTGGTTGTAAATAGAAATTAATTCTCGAGACAGATTTATAGATAATAGTGCGATATATAATCAAAAAGATATTTGATTCAGTGTTTTTTTTAGATTATAGTAGATAATTTAAAATTAAAATAGTAGATTGTATTACAGTTTCAAGATTAATATTTCAATTCAATTAATTACCCAAAATTAATGTAATATTGAAATCAGATTAATCAATAATTAATGGCCATTTTGTTAATCCAGATATATACTAAG